>MJUU01012043.1:41189-91433 GCA_002080025.1 Modiolus philippinarum | reverse complement strand
AGTTAGAGATAGGGTATAAACGTGTTCAGCCTGGTGTCGTATGCCTTTTAGGTTGGTCGCGACAACAGGGTTCAACACGTTTGACAGTGTTTCTATGCTGTATGTCTGGAAACAGACTGGTCGCAGCTTGAGGCACTGTCTGGGAACTTCAGTTAAGTTCAGGTTGTTTATGGTTAAAACCCAGTACGTATAAATTGCTCCAAAGATCTTTTTCATGGTTTGGTACAGAAGAATAGTAACACAGTAGTATAAACAAGTCTGAGAAACGTTCGGTAGAAACAGGTTCGGCCAGACAGGTTCGGGACAACAGTAGGTTGATAGGTTTATAGACCAAACAGTTTATTTACAAAATTTGTTATATAAGTAAATGCTTCAAGGAAATCCCGGGAAACCGGTACGAACCATATTCACGTCCTGTAATTAAAATAGAACAATTGACAGGTCCTTCCAGGTTACACGTTACACGCCATAAAGATACACATATTGTCAAAATGGCAATTTGCAGAATTGAAATTAATACAATTTAGGTGTTATTGTGTAGCCTGTCCGCCTGTCTGTCAGTCTATATGCCATAAAAATTCCAGCATAATCCGCATCTCCGACAAATTCTTTGCAACAAATAATGCTTTAGTATATATTCTAGATGTGCACCATGTATTTTGTATTTCTTAATTTTTCATTTTTTGTCCGATTTCCAAACTGTCATTGGACGTTGTCATTTTACCTTACTGGAGTCTTAAAGATCATGGTTTGTATTTTGTATCCAAAGTGCAGTACAAGTTGGACAAAGAAACGAGTTGCTCGCAAGAACACAATCGTAAGTAATGATACTTAGCATATTACCAATGGCATTATGCCTTAAAGTAGGATTAAATTCAATCAAGGTCGCCAGCTTGGCCACCATCCCTACATTTGAGTGGCCAATAAAATTTTGGTGGCCAAGCTAACACAAATTAAGCTCTTTTTCAAACAAATGCAGTTGCCAGTTGGCTTCCAACCCTTGAGTTTTTTAAGGCCAATCCCAAATTAATAGGTATTGGCCAACACTAAATTGGGGTTTGACGATAGATCTAGTGTGTTTGTTATACGCTGTTCTTTCATTGTGGTGCTTCTTAATAGGTTTGTGACATTTGATTTTTATATTTGTATTTCTCGAAATATAACTTACAGACAGAATGATTCAGAAATGTCACTTATAAGTTGTCGAAATGCGCATATGCAGAATTTAAATTCACAGTAACTTCGGTATTTAGTCATTTGTTACCACTGGGTCGATGCCACTGCTGGTGGACTGTTAGTCCCCGAGGGCATTCACCAGCCAAGTAGTCAGTACTTCGGTGCTGGCCCGAAAGCCGATTCTATTTGGAACCTTATAATATCTAAAAATTTGGTAAATTTTGTTGAAAACTAAGGAGTATCTCCCTCATGCAAAGCTCTGTCCTTTGATGATTTTGGCTTTACTTTTAGATCGTATTGGATATTTGTTCTCTATCAGTTTTTAACATCTTTGAGTTTATGGTCTTCCAAACGTTTAGATTTTATCTGCACTGAAGAGACATAAGTTGNCGAAATGCGCATATGCAGAATTTAAATTCACAGTAACTTCGGTATTTAGTCATTTATACCTTGTAAACCAAAATTAGAACAGTTGAATAACGATTAAGTAAACGTCACAATGCACAAATACAAGAATATTGATCAGTACATCTTAATATATGACACAATTAGAGAATAAAATCATATCTGTAAGCACTCGTATTATCAACCAATCAACAACGGCCATTAATAAATATATTGACCTCTAACCCACAACTCTTTTTTTATTTCCTAAGGTAGTTGCCACCTTAGAATCAAAGTAATGAGAATTTCATAAAAGTTTTCTGCATTAGTATAACTTATAAAAAGGTTGACATTAAACAAGAAAAAATAGTAGGATCATGCGCTTGATTTTGAGATACAAGCAATTTTAAATTTGGTGGGAAATGTCCATTTCTAGGTTTTTCATAGATTTTGTATAGAAATTTGTAAGTTTTGAAAATTGAGTGAAGGAGAAATGTCAATTTCCAAAACTTTTGTCAAAATTTCTTATAGATTCATGCTTTTAGAATATAACATGAAAAATTGGTATTCATGAGCAAACTATAATTTTACATGTTATTATCGGAAAAATACAGAGGAGTACAAAATCAACAGTGGCAACTACCTTTATATGGTGACAAGGACAACTACCAAAACGCCTTGAAACTTGAACTTGAATTCAAAACAACGATAGTAGAATACCGAATTAACAAAAATGCATTATAATAGAACTTAAATCAAGGTCTAAAGACATATCAAAACGATTAAATGAAATAACAAAGACCCGAGACATAAACATAGACCAGTACGAAAACCACAAATATAACATTAAGAACTCACAGTGTGAAATCTTATAAAAACCGACAGCGACTCGAGTGCTCCTGAAAGATAACCATATCCTACTTCGTTTAAGGCACCTTTAATACTGTTAATGAGTCAATACGGTGATATTTTTAATGCATAGTTAAAAAATGAAGAAAAAACAAACAAAGGATTTTCTCACATTGATTATCTGATAAAAAGTGTTTAAATTCAATGTCAATAACTTATTTTATTTTACATATTCAGAACTGTTGACGTACAAATGTATCGTCTTTTCGCGTTGCACACTGTATCGTCCCACCGAAATCCCTGTTCTGTTTTCCACAGCTGTATACAGTAACCTTTTCTTTTCTCGCGAGGCTCATTGGGAGCCCACATTGCTGATTTATCTGGAATAACTGTTTTCTGTTGGTCACACTGCCATTGAAAATGCGTTCCGTTAGACTGACCGCCAACCCATGCGTCTTCGTTTGTAATCTGATTAAGCCAGTCAGCTACATTAAAGGTTGTTACCTCCGCAAGACATGATGGATTTTGTGATAAATTTCTGCACAGTGTATTTGCTTCCTGCCAAGTATGTCTGCTTTTTGAAATATAATAGCATAAATTGGTTTCTACATTGAAGTGCCAACCATTTCTACAAAGATTTAGTTCACACGTTTCATATTGACTATAATTTTTATATAAATCAGTTATCATATGGCTAAAATTACAAGGGATTTGTTGACAGTTTATTCCAGTGATTCCAGGTGGACACGTGCAAATGTATGTGCTCTCTTTGACCGAACAAGAGCCCCCATTTCGACAAGGGAATCTAAAATATGGAGTGTGTTCACAATTTTTACCGCTATATCCATTTAAGCACGAACAAGTGTATTCAATGCCGACATTGTTGCATATACCATTGTTTTTACATGGCTGCCAGGTGCACGGATTGGTCCGATTTTGACAGCTTGTACCGTGAAATCCAGACGGACAATCACATGATGTTGACACGCGACACGTGCTGTTGTTCATGCATCCCAAATTATCACAACTGTGAATAACTTTCTTTCGATTGGGACTGATACAGAATGCTTTCAAAAAAAATACATTGATAATTATCTGAACATCTAATATTAGCGCATGGTGTTATTTCACATAATCGACCAGTTATTCCTTTTGGACAGTCGCATGAGAAGTCGCAATTATTTTCCTCGTGACATTTTCCGTCGTGTAAACACGGATCAGACAAACATGGATTTGTATTCGTTCGTAAGTACAAATAGGCGACAAAACCTGCAAGTAAAAGAGTACTCGTCATTAACATCGACGCAAGGATCTTCAAAAACTGAATTTTGCGATAAGTTGAATTTCTTTGGTTTTTGGTTTCCGTTTGAATGGTGCAGTATCTTTCTGTCTCTGGATTTAAGGTCCTTTGCTCCTGTATTTCCGTTTCGATTGTATCATACACATGCCTAGTATTTATAGGTTCTTCGTAATCTAAAACTTGTTTTGACCTATTTTCGGTTCTTTTTCTACCATAGGTAACATAAGAATATTTGTTATTCGAAGACATATTTAGATTCTTCTCTAGCAAAGTTCAATATCTTTTACTTCCTTATAAGCATAACCTTATTAACAGCTGTGAAACGTCTAAAGATGATCATTACTCTGTATCAACTAATGATAAATATAAATTTTGACTAACGTGATTTCCGACCTTATACGGATTTTAAAAATTGACTATGGCATAGCAGCTTCCGTGATTTTTATGGAATTCATTGTGATTAAATAACATGGCTTCCTCTTTGTCTTATTTTAAGTGTCTATCGATGTATGTTGATCTTTGGTTCTCGCAATCATAACATTTTCCAATATTTATTGAAGGACGCATAAAAGGTTTGATTCAAACATGAAACACAATCCATGAAGAAATTCTCTATACTTGAGATAAATGCTTTCTATATACATGTATGTTAGTTATGGTGTAATTTGACGGAGGGGTATCATCCTGGAATCCCGACTTTATTTTTACTCTATCCCAAAATCCCGAACTACAAAGGAACTTAATACTAATGAAATCCCGATTCCCGGTGCATTTATATCCCGAAATACCGGGCTTAAATTATAGAATAAATTAACACCATTCTAATCACTCAAAAACATAAGCCACATTTCTATATCTTCTCTACACTGAGCATTTAATTTAAGATGATGCTGTAATTTGTGAACTGTAGTAGATAAACGAATTAGGTAGGACAGAAAAGAGCGCCCTGGTAGCGCAACTCTGGACGCAAAATTTAAATGGCCTAGAAGTTGAAGCAATTCCCTTTTTGTACAAGATTCCCTTTCCAGTGTTGTATTCAAGAAACTTAAAAATTTATCGTTAGGTAACCTAGCTTCCATGAGTCATGAGTCTAGTATAATTCCTACATATTTTATGACAGTGCATGGACAAGATGTCTTATGAAGAGCCATAAGGATATTGAGTTTGCTGAAAATGTGATATAAAGTATCCATATTCTTTTGACCTAGATTATCAGGATGTTCAAAGGTTATAAAGTCATCCAGTAAATGCAATATGTATCAAACACCATAATTGTTAGTTGCTATCCAACAGAATGCCTGTGACAATTGATCAAACTTCGAACTTGAGCGACAACCAAAGGCCAATCGAGTATAATAGTTAAATTTATTTCTCCAATTTATACAATACATATGCAACTGTGTCTCCAAGTTATACAAAACATATGCCACTGTGATGGTTAAATGGGAATCAATTAAATGCGTCTGATACAGTGTTTTCTGTCCGAATTTTGCCTTTTGTCGCCCTAGCTTTTTGATAATATTAATCGCATCATCGATTGTTGACATAGGATGTTTTTGTCTATCATATCATTAACACTTAGGTGTTCAGATGCATCATGAGGAAAAGAAACATCGACTAGTAGTCTGGGTTTGCCAGAGTATTTCCCAAACGCAACACCGATTGGGCTGACCCTAAAAGTTTGAAAGGGCAGTGTGTCCAAAGGTCCCTCTAAAAATCCCTTTTTAACCTCACTTTCTATCAGTTTATCTACAACCTCTGGTGAAATTGCCGACTGTAAATTTCTACACACTTTAATTGGTACCTCTATGTCAGACATGAAAGTGTCAAAACCACGAGTTAAACCATTACACAAGTAGTCTAAAAACTGTTTATTTGGATGTTTTTCGAGATCAATTCTTAGCATATCAACATTAACTGGCGTATAAACAAGAGATAAATTATGATTTAATGATGCATTGTGTAGTCCTTTATTGACAACATCAGAGTTGTTTTGTGTAGGTGGCATCTTCTTCTTGGGGCACATGCTTGACCCATGCTGAGTGTCATAGTAAATAGAGCAGATGTGTGCATAGTTACAGTTGGGCCTTATACATTTCCGAGCATTAAAATTATTACACACTTCTCGGTCGTTAAACATAATACGTTTGCGTCCATATTTGTCCATATCCCTATTCCCAACATTCTTTACATTTCCAAGACCAGTTTGTTGGTTAATATTATTTAAATTCGGACAGAACGCAGAAAAGTTCATAGTGGAGTTGCACAAATTGCATGAATTTACTTCAGCATTGCATGCAACCATATTCAATAAAGCCAGGTCCCTTATAGCCCAATCGACCTTTATAGTTTTAGTCACGTAGAGCAGCTGCAGCTTTGACAGAAAACTGGAAGTGATAGTCATAGAACTTTGGGCCATACACGCTCGAAATGTCAATATTATTGGCCTCATAGCGATCCAATTCCACCCTTCTGTCTGGAAATTTCATACACATTACTCTTCTATACTTGCCAAAAGCTGTGATAAATTCGCTTATGGAAAGTGATTTGTGTAGACGAGCATCTTCTTGCATGTTTAGATTAACGTGGCAGATGATGCCCCTTGGTTTTGTTCATGATTGGAAGACATGTTGTCAGTTTTAGGGATCAATAAAGTGGCTAAATTAATGTCTCTCCCATCCCATATTTTTTCTTGATGTTGTCAGGAACTACGTCTATATGGGGGATACATTCCGAGGGAATGCCAAACTCAGATCTAGGGAATCTATACCCACCATTAGCATTACTGTTTCCAGATTGTACTATTACTGTCAGTACACGTACGTGGATGGTTGCAACTACCGGGATTCATAGCAGCGTATGCCGAAATCAAGTTATTACATGCATCATCTTTACCACTTTTGCCTTTTTCATTTGCAATTTTCATCACAGTTTGTTGTAGACCCATCACGGTCTCCTGCATTGTCTGCATAGAATTCAACATACTGTTTATTATTGTTTTGTTCCCGAAATCAGCCATATTGTTTCCGGTAGCTGCGCATGCGGTATTCATACGCTGAACGCTGAACACGTGGAACCGTGTCACTACCCTGTTGATAATTGATAACGAAACGCTGCTTGGTTGTATTTCGTTCGATAAGTTCACATTTGCAGTGTCAATACTATCATTCTGAGGTTCTTTTTCATGTAAGTCCTATCCGATTTGTTCAGCATCAGTGTTTTGTTTGAGTTGTCTCTTCGCTAAATTCTCCCGGTAGATGATATTGGAACAAGTATGTCCATCTTTTCAAGTTCAATGTGTGATTTTGAAGCAGTCAGGTTGACTGGGTTAGTAGAATCCCACAATGCCTGTCTATTACGAGATAGAAATGAACGACCGCGATCGGCCATGTTGATATTTTACATGATACGAGAACAAACGACGGTCTTTTCAAACTTGTAGTAAAGTCAACTTATACTCGATACTAATTGAAATACATCTCTACAGTCCTCGTAGATATAAAGAAAACATGTAGTCTCACTAATTTAAAAAAATATTCATCAATCCCAAAAGTTAAGAAAGCGCTTTATGAGGCTCTTGTATGAACTTATTAATAATCAATACTGATGCGCTTGAGTCAATTACTGATCATTTCATAGTCACGTGAGTTTCTATATACAGTGTGATAAGATAATAATAAGGACCAGTAATTAGAATACCAACATAAACCTGCCTTATAACATAAGCCTCATTTTTTTTATTTAAAACGACTTTATGATACCACAAAATCGAATTTCTGATGTCAGAGGATCACTTCTATTTTCTGATATCAAAATTATTTTTTTTTTGATAACAACAAATTGAGTTTTTGATATAAAAATAAAAACTATTTCTGATATCAGAAATTCACTTTTGATATCAGAAAATTGATCTTTTTGATATCCAAAAATGCATTTTTGATATCTTAAGTACGATATTTGATATCCGCATTTTGAATTTTGATATCAGATATTCGGATTTTTGTATATCAAAAGTTAATTTTCTGATATCAAAAATATAATTTTCTGGTATCAGAAAACTTCCCTGTCAAGTAGGTAGTTTCAACTGGTATTTCCATGTCCAATATGCTGTAGTATTTCAGAGATGGCTTTCAATGTAAACTTTTACCATTAAGTCATTCAGTCGTGAAATGAAGGTCAAAGTCTTGAACGACACGAAGCTGAAGCGATTGCGTAACCAACGTCAGAAACAGTTCACTATTTGACAGAAAATATGAACGCTTCAGCTTTAATCTCATGAAGGGAAATTGTAATTAATCCTTATTGGTCTACAGAAAAAGGACTACTAGGTGTCAGAAACCTTATTTTCTAACAATTCCAATCCTGACGACACTTCTGGTTTTTTTGGAGGTTCACACTGTTAGTGCTTTATTTTTTTAAAATTTTTATCTTTTTTGGCTTTTGTTTTATATCCTTTTTGTTTTGGCTTCGTCATTTACGTTCTCTGTCTGTATAATATCTATATTGCCATGTATTCTGGTTATGATTTTTGGTTGTTGCTTCAGTTTTCATTTGGAAATGTAACCCTATTTGGATTTTTTGCAATAATGCAAAACTCTTCAACAAATGTACAAACAAGGTGAAAAAGACCTGCAAGTATCATTGAAAAGTGCTCTGCGGTTTAGGAGGAGATTCAGATAATAGAAGCAGGCCCTGAGACTCAAATAGGCTGATATAACAAAATCTAATGACATTAAGGAAGTCTGGAAATGAAAAAAAAATGGTGGTGCATATTTACCAAATATACTGAAGCATTCCTGCAATTTATTTGAAAAGTACATAGTTGTTTACTGGGAGTTTTGGATAAAAGAGAAATACCTTAAGACTGTAATACGGTAAAGTGACTATTGATAGAATGAGTATCTCGAGAAAATAATTTTAAACAACAACAGAAAACAAAACATTTGATTCACATTTGCAATATAAACTTAAGTATTCCTGCAACTTTGATTGTACCAGATGGTTAGAGAGGAGTTGTGTAAAATGGAGGTACAATAAGGTAAAATGAAAAAGTCTAATGATGAAATGGTTTGGAAATACGAATAATAAAAAACAAAACAAAATGCATGCTGCACATTTTTAATTTATATTGTTGAATTCCTGAACCATAGACTTTAGGAGGATAATGAAGACATAACCGGAAGACTTCAATAAGTTGAATGAGCGGGTCCAATGATAACTTAAAAAAACGGACAAAATAAAAAATAAAGAAAGCCAATCACATAGTGTACATACAAAAAATAAACTGAATCATTCCTGCAAGGTTGGTTGAAAAGCACCATAGAACTTGTTGCGGATAATGAAGGCATACCCTAAAGACTGCAATAACTTAAAATGACCTAGTCTAATGTTTACTTGAAAAATATGACGAAATGAAAATTAAGAAAGCCATCACATAGTGTACATGCAAAAAATAAAATGAAGCATTCCTGTAAGGTTGGTTGAAAAGTAGCGAGAGGTTATGAGGAGATGAGAATGATGCCAAAATATTAGACAAAACGTACGCAACACGATGAACAGTGATCCCTCTTTGTAAATCGTACATTATGTACAGACGACACCGTGTTTAATTAGAGACATCTTTGGAACAAGTTAATAGACAGAAGCATTGGAATAAAGCACAAAAAATATTTAAAATATTATAGAAACAGATAATATTTTTTTTATCATGAGTTTTCTCCCTTGCCTTATTATGAAAATTCGTCAGGTTGATTCATTTTGTGTGTTTTTTGTACATAAAGGCATATGTTTATGTTTGAAAGTTATCTGAATGGATTAATCCAGAGTCTAATACTTTTTATTCTTCGAATAACAATATTCAAGATATGAGAACAACTTGTAATATAAAAAAATACACAAATATTGCCATATGTATTGACCTATTACCCGAGAAACAGTGAAGCCTTTGAAATTATCTATCAAAGTTTTACTGATCTTTAAAAGGATAGCCGAATGAAAAATATTTTAGACAAGAAGTGATATGGATTGAAATCCATATCAACTGGTCGATTATATTTGTATAACTGTAGTTTTTACAAGTTGTGGCAAGTTATAAAAGTCTAAGTAGATTGTCATTTCTGTACCCTTTTTCCAAGATAGACACAAGTGGGCGACGTAGATTAACATTTTACTATACGGAAAAACACTTTGGAATTATTAAGCAATTTTTTTACCAAACTTTTTTGATACCCTTTCAAAAGTCCCTTTTGAAAAACTGCGTCCGGCAGGTCTGTATTTCATTCAATAATAGTCGCCAGCTTTAGTTTGGCTATATTGGTATCACATAGACATATCTTAGTCCATGTCCCAATTTAAGAATATTTGCTATGAATACTCTCTATAGTTTGAATTTTGCATGTGTCAGCATTTTGACTCTCTTGTCTAAATGAGGACACTTAAATTTTCTCTCACGTCGAAAAATTTACAAAATAATTTAAAATAGACTAAAAATAATTATCTACAACAAATACACAGAAGTTATTTTTTTCACGAAAATATTTCTTTAAAAAATAAAAATTTCTTGGTTTCAAACTTGACATTGAGAGGCTATATTTTGATCACATAAAAACTATTATTGTAGGTTATTTTATTTTTCATTTTCATTTCTGCATAATAAAAGACATTATAGCAGTGTTATGGGGGAATTGGAAATTGAAAATTTGAAAGTCTTACTTCCTATTCCGTCCACAGTTCCTCCTCTCCCTTAGCTCCCCTACCTGCCCAGAATTTCTTTTTGTGGGTCTTTCCCAATGAGACATCAGATGAATTTTTTAAAACAAAATTTATGCGAATACCCCCCCTTATTTTTTTAGAATGAACTTGATTGCTCAAGTATGTGCATCTTAACTTTGGCCTGGATCAAGTGTAAACTGATTCATCACCAATGGCCTTAAAATTATCTTTGCCTGTAACTGCAAGAATTACCTTTCAATGCAACAAATTAATTATCTAATGAAAGAAAATCATTATATAATCATCAACAATATTGGCCACGATTGAGAGTGACCAACGGTTGCGCATTAATTTCTAATTATTTCTAATTATGATTTTATTAGTGGTTATACTTCACATCTATTTATGCATCTCAATCATCAATTTCATTGGAGAGATTATTAACTAAAACAATTTCACTAGACTTCGATTCATCAGTTATACCTTAATCTTACAACTATCAAGGAACTATTTTCGCGCACCGACAAATGAGTAATTTGTGACCGATCGTAATACTGGTCTTCAATAAATAATTTATCAGGAACTGATATCAACCAGGAAAACTGATCAAAAGTAAGAGGCAACCGAAAAATTGAAAAAAAAAGAAAAACGCCAATTTTCAATCAAAGCAAATAATTCCAAAAGTAAACAAAAAATGTCGAAGACCAAATTATGGAATTTTCCCCAATATATACAGGAAGGCAGTAAATTTTATTTAAAAAGGGAGATAATTTAAATGTAAAAGAGCTTTATTTGTGCATCCGAAAATCTTTTTTATACAATTACGTGTGCAGGATGCGGTCATAAAGTTTATTTGTAGATATTGTATTACATTAATTGTTTCTTTGTTTGAGTTGTCGAAATGCGCATACGCAGAATCTTAATTCACAGTAACCTCGGTATTTTGTTATTTGCAGATGATACATCTTTATTTGTTATTATACATGAGCAAAATTATATTCAGGCTGCTGATTATTTAACAGCTGATCTTGAGCATATACATAACTGGTCCCAACAATGGGCAGTGAATTTTAATCCATCAAAGACTGAATCTGTTTTATTTACAAGGAGAAATCCTGATAATATTCCACTTTATTTTGGAGATTGAGCCGATCAAGTAAATGATGTAAAAACTCATACCCACTTAGGTTTGGATTTCCAAGGTAATTGTAAGTGGAATGATCATATTGACAAAATTTATAAAAAGTCATGTGAACGACTAAATATTCTTAGAATGTTGAAATATCGGGTGACTCGAAAAGCTTTTATAAATTTATACTTCTTTTGGAATATGCCGATACTGAATGGGATAATTGTACAATGTATCAGGCAAATTTACCTGAGAGTGTACAAGTCTAGGCAGGTAGAATAATTACTGGTCTTCGTGTTAATTCGTCAAAATCTAAACGGTATGAGGAACTAGGATGGGAACCGCTCTATAAAAGAAGAGAAAAACACAAGCTTATTCTCATGTATAAGATATTAAATGGTCATTCTCCTCCCTATTTATATGAACTTGTGCAACCATATGCTGTAAATGTACATGAATATAATCTACGTCAAAATATATCAAATAATAATCTCCGGGTCCCCCTTTGTAACACATCAGTATTCTATAATAGTTTTCTCCCTAGTACTATACGTGTATAGAATTCTTTACCTGAAGCTGTCAAGTCCTGTCAGTCCATTCCTTCATTTGAGAGAAGTTTAAATTCTGATCTTAGAAAGTCACCCGAATATTTTAATATTGGAAACAGAAAAGAAAACATAATATATTGCCAGCTAAGAAATGAGGCTAGTAATCTAAATTCACATCTACACTCTCATTTCTAGTCTGACAATCCATTCTGCCCACACTGCAGGGACACGGTTGAAGATAATTATCACTTTTTTATTTCCTGCCCTATTCATGCAACTGTAAGAATACCATTGCAAATTGCTTGCAACGAACTCAACATTGACTTTTGCATCAAAAACATTTTATATGGAAATGAATTATTAAATTATAAGCAGAACGAAACATTAGTTTTTGCTGTCCATTCATTTATTAAAAATAGTAATACAAAAATGTAGGTTTACTACAATGTTTTCTAATTTTGAATAAACACTGTAGTAGTGGACTGATTTAGTACCCATTCTTATTTTATTTTCTTATTTTTAATTTATTTATTTAGTATTATATTTGCATACTGAATAAATACTTTCCACTTCTATTTATTAATTTGAAAGTTTTTTCATTTGCTAATTTTTCTTCCTTGTTCTTTTTTTTTCACAGAAATCAAAATGATAAATACTTATTAATGAAATATAACCCATTCTATTTATATATTAATATTAATTACTATACAACTTAAACAAATTTGGAAAAACCATCTGAATTGGTACATTTACTTATTTGACATCTTTTGGCAACTGATTTAAGTATCCAGAAAAATAGTTAAAAGATCAATTATACAAATAAGTTCATAATTTATTTATTCTAGTAAATAAAATTCTATGAAGGGGCACAAACTATTATTACAATATATGTATTAATATTTCCAATGTGTAAATTATTTTGAATTATGTCCCTTTGACTGTATATTAACCTATATATTGTTATAGGAGAGGATGTATATAGGTTTCGGCCTGCTATCCGATCCTATTCATATTATTTGAATAAAATATATTTAAATTAAATTTTGTTATTTGACAAATTTGACTTTGTTTCAGAACATATTTCCATTATTTTTTACTTTTAAATACATTTTCTTTTTATTGTAGATTTGATATTTGTGTTATTTTCAGATATCATTTTTTTATTGTGTCTAATAAATATATATATATTTTTTTCTAGCTAGTCTATATTTGATTTCTAGATTTAGATTTATCTTTGATTTATAGATAATTTATGTTTTTTTTATGAAATTTATCTTTTAATCCAATGTCTACTCCTGAAGACATGACATTAGGAGGGAAGTATAAGAAGGATAGATTGAGTAACATAAGAACCCACTAGTGGAGATAGATCCAGATGTGCAGAAGATATTTGCATTCATGGGATGAAACCCAATGAAGACACGCTAGAAAATTGGACCTAATGGATACTGGAATTCCTCAAGATGCAAGGAAAACTGAAGGAGGAACCGAACTCTGAATACACATTTCAACCAACTCCACCTACTCAAGCTCTTCCAGAGGACAAGACAACCAAGATGGTAATGGTACCATTTTTCTTTGGTACAGACACCAAGCCAGGAGATGCTTCATGTGAGCTGTGGCGAATCGAAGTGGGCATCTTGATGAGCCAGCACTACGACAAGGATGCCATACTGAATGCTGTTAGATGATCTTTACATGGAAAAGCAGGACTTGTAGCCATGCGCTTAGACTTGGATGCATCTGTTGACGATATTCTCCGGACAACGTCTACGGTAGCATTGAGAAGAAAGAAGAACTTACTTACGAATTCTGTGGTGCCCGTCAAGGAGAAGATGAGACTATCTCTGCTTGGGGCTGCCGCCTGGAATGCATCCTTGGCAAGGCCATATATAAAAAGAGGAGAATAGTTCAACGCCAAGATGTTGATGGAATGCTGCACTCTATGCTCTGGACTTGACCCAAAACATTTTTAAAAGACATATCCGACCACAAGTACGACACAGTGAAAGAGTGACAGTTTGCGTCTTATCTTAAGAAAGATTGAGAGTGAACATGTCTAACGCCAGTCCTTATCTAGAAGTAAGCGACAATTATGCATTGTTTGTTTCGGATTTGTCACTTGCGTCAGAAATATTACCATTTGAATTCAAGATTTCTGCAACAGACCCATTATTGTTTCCTTCGTTTGAACTGTCTGATAACGATTTATTTTCATTATCTAAAAAGTTTTCACTTAATTGTGCAATTTTAATTTGGTCATAATTGTCTAATTCTGGTTTGTAATCTTCCGTGACTACCAATTTTTGTGATAGCAATGTATTTTCCTTGTCAGATTTCTTAATTTTAGCACTAAAGCTCATTTTAGGTGTTCTTAAAATTTTCCGAAAACGGCGTTTCAAAACGACATCATTTTTAAAATTATCTTCCGTATCGACGTCATATGAATTGTCATTTTTGTCATGTAAAACTGATCTTGTACGTAATTGATTTTGCAAACAATATGGTTTACACATAAATTCTCACCATCACTTAAATCTAATTTTAACAATAAATTTGAGAATGATTGTCCATTTGGAACTTTTATATTTCCGACGTTTTCCACAACATATGGGAAATTTGGATCGTCTTGGTCCGAACTGTCTATAAAGTTTCGCCTGTGTTTATGTTACATCTACTCAATGCGTCTAAAAATTGCATCTCTTTGGCAGATTTATACCTTAGTTCAAAATCAAATCGTTTCAATATTGCAATCCATTTCTCATATATTGCCCCTTTTAGTTGATTTTGGAATAGGGGTTTCAGTGCCTGGTGGTCGCATTCTACATTAAATGGCCGTGATCTAAGATATGATGCGCAATCTAAAATTGCTGTAGAATTGCCAAGAAGTTCAAGTTTCGTGGGTCCATAAGATTTCTGCCACTTACTTACAGTTTTTAACCCAAATCGAATTACTTTGATATCAGTTTCATCATTATCAGGATTAGTTGGAACTTTTTGATATAAAACATAAACTATGCCTTTTGAAGAAGTGTCTACACCAATGTAAAACGGTAGTTTATAGTCCGAAAAGGAAAGAATAGGCGAGTTTATAAGCAGGGATTTGACTCTGTCAAAAGCATTTTGTTGCTCTATTGTCTAGTTAAAGCACACAAATTTCTTAAGAAGTCTAGTAAGAGGCTCTAATTCTGCACTAAAATTTGGCAGTATTAGCGAAACCAGTTAAAAAGACCCACCAAACGACGAAGTAGGCACTGGATAGTCATGGATAGCTTTGACACGATCTGGTGGCAGTTGAATGCAATCCTTAGAAATTTTGTGAATATAAAAATATATGTAGTGCAATGGCCACAAATCAATGTAAATAAACAAAGTAAAAATGGTAAGGTAGGCCACAATTAAAAAGTAAAATTAAACAAAATATACAAACTAAAAAACAATTAAAATATCCAAAACGGGTTGAAAGAAAAGTTTGCCCAACGTTTCGGCCAGTACGGCCTTCTTCTAGGGGCAACCGGGACAGATAAAAAGGAAAAACGTGTAGGGGATACAACAAAAAACTACTAACTAACGTGTAACGAAAATCATGCTTAATCTTGAACTTAATCCTAAAAGAAAACAAAACATTTATATACTGTACTGTGCAATCGTGTAATTTCAATCAAAGAAGTAAAATCATAAAATGGACTGTTTCTTAACATTCATGCCAAAGGGTCGAACAGTCCCCAGAAAATGGATAATTTTTTGTTCAAGGAACTGTCGTTGTTTTTCACCCGCACTAGTTTGTAAAAGGACAGTTACATGCATGTCCAGTATGCTGTGGTTGGATCGCCGAAAGTGTTCACCTACGGGGCAATGTTTTCCATTGGTGACGCTCTGTTTATGTTCGACAAAGCGATCTCCCAATCTACGACAAGTCTCGCCAACATAGATCATCTGGCATCGTTTGCAACCAACAGCATACACTACGTTTTTAGTAGTAAAGGTGAAACCATTTTTTTAGTTTGAAGACGTTTGCCGGTCCTACTACTTCATCTGTTTCCCAAGTAAAGTTACAAGTCAGACAGCGAGATCGCATACATTTTCTAGTGCCCTTGTATTCACAGGGAATTTGAGGAGTAGCACTCTTGAAAGAGCTAGTGACAAGGTGCTGTTTTAGACTCTTCCCTTTTCTGAAGGCCGCAATCGAAGGCGAATCCTGGAAAGCTGCTAACATGTGTTCCTCCTTGAGAACAATGGATTTAAAGTTACGGATCGAAATGTTTTTGATGGCTTCGTTATGAGGGTGGTATGTCAGAACCAACGGCACACGGTCGTCGGTATTTCTCATCCTCTTCTCCACAGCCTCGGATCTGGTCACTCGGGAAACTGAAATCATAGCTCGATCCAAAATTTTGCTTGGGTAGCCTCTCTTAACAAAAAAAAGGGTTTCATTCTGCTACATTGAGTCTTGAAATCCTGATCGTCACTACAAATACGGCGAAATCGTAAGAATTGTGACTTTGGAATGCCATCTTTGCATGACTTAGGATGACAAGAACCATAATGCAAATAACAGTGGGCGTCTGTCGGTTTGTAAAACACTGAGATGGAAACCGAAGCTGAAAGGAAGAAGGCGATGAAGTAAGTCCCATTAGTCTTGAAATCCTGATCGTCACTACAAATACGGCGAAATCGTAAGAATTGTGACTTTGGAATGCCATCTTTGCATGACGTAGGATGACAAGAACCATAATGCAAATAACAGTGGGCGTCTGTCGGTTTGTAAAACACTGAGATGGAAACCGAAGCTGAAAGGAAGAAGGCGATGAAGTAAGTCCCATTGGCAAACGGAGAAATTTGAAAGTACCATAACAGGTGTTGAAGCGGTGTAACGTTGACTGCTTTTCGAAATGGGAAGATGAAAGAATCCACTTCTTATATCTATAAGTGTTAGAAAGTTTGGTGTTTTGTCAGAAAATGATTCGGCAAGATCTTGCAGATCAGGAATTGAATTGTTGGCACTGAGAATTTAAGTAATGAAAGTCACAACAGAATATAAATTTCGAAAGACTGTCTTCTTTTGATGTATTTCTTGCGGTATTATTACTACGGACCTTTTTCGACACAAGAACAATAGGGTTAGTCTCATCTACTGGTGATATGATGCCCTGTTTAAGGAGTTCATTCCGGTGATTTCGTAAAATTTCCTTTCTTTTGGGTTAAAGCGCTATGACCTTGGATTTTTTTTTTTTTGGTTTATAATCAGGTTTCATGCTGAACTACTTCAGTGTGACCCAATTCGGGATGTTCAGGTGTTACAAATAATGACTCATGACTTTGCAAAAACTGGACTAACGACGTCTTTTCATTTTCGGAGAGATGATCCGGAATATTAAAATAAGAAATAGATTGTGAGTCTATTTTCTCATCATTTAGTTTGGTATTTTACGATTTAATATTATTTACAAAATGTTTATCGCCGATCACTGTACAATTATAATCTCAAATTCGGCAAAAATCTGTCCTTTATTCAAAACCACATTTTCATCAGTATTTAGTATCTTAATAGGCACAGTGTTATTTTTGCTAACAGTAGCTACAACTTCGCAGCCAAAAGACCATGTTTATCAATGTTCTTCCAAAACAAATTTCCTGAGTTCCGTATCGTTATGTACCCCATACCAACATTTCTGTATCAGGAGGAATGGATAATTGTTTTGATTACGAACTTTCATATATTTAAATGTTGTTGTTTTATTCCTAAAATCAAGAACAATTTTCTTTGAAAACAAATAATTTGTTCCCAAAATTAACGGATGAGATGTTTGAGACAAAATATAAACTTGTATCCAATATTTTCCTTGCGGAACAGAAATTTTTACATCAGCCGTGCCACAAATATTGATTGATTGATTGTTCGCTAAAGTAACAGTTTCTGATGCAGTACTAAATTTGGACTTAAATGAATCGGGAATTGAATTGTAGCATTGTTGGGCCGATATTTCTAAATTTGATATGTTGACGGGTAAGTATAAAAATTTGGAAGTTTCACAATATTCATCACTATCAGTTGATACATCGATATTCGGACTGTAATTTTCATTTGTAGGGTTTTGTACATTTTTACAGTATAAAAATTTTCAGATAACGGAGACGGACTTCGGGCACTTGCTTCTTTCCGCCCGATGGTCGTGCCATGTGGCTTCTGGGTTTCTTTGGTTTCCGGGTTAGCACACTTTACACACTGAGCAACAATATGACAAAACTTTCCATATATTCTACATTAACTTGTAGGATTTATATTGCCTTGTTCATTCCAATTGCATGCTCTTGCAAGTTGATTTGGAGCACCACATTTTCGACACAGATTGCCTTGATTTGGTTTGTTTTTATGTTGTTGTCTTGTGCGTGGACGTGTGGGGCGTTCATTGTTGATAGCATGATTAAATTTGTCATTTGAATTTGAACTGTTCTTTTTATGTGTCAAACTGGCAAATGTTGTAGTTAGATTTTGTAGTTGAGCATTCATTTCATCAACTAGGGACTTTTTAAAGTCTTCCAACACATTCATAATAACAAAAGTATCTGATGAAAGCTTTGTAGCGGCAAATAATAGTTCATCGTTAAGCCTATATCCATAGGCCTCTTCCATTTAAAGGGAACCTAAAGCACTTATGCTTTTTTTTTTGGTTGCTGGCACGAAAAAAAAATGCGAGCTTTTGAGATAGACCCTTTATAAATTTGTTCAAAAATCTCGTGGTCGGATTTTCCTTAAATATTCCCCTTTTCAATCAAATTAGCATAAAAATCATCGATAGATTGGCCAGGTGATACTTTTATGTTTTCAAATACTTCACTTTCTAAAATCATTGTAGGGCTTTGCCAATCAACACTTGTATATTGTTGCTTAAAAGCTGACTCAAAAGCTCCCCATGACTGTTTGTTTTCTGATGGTAAAATGTTAAACCACGTCAGGCAGGGCCATTTAAATGCAAGTGGCATGCTGCAATTTTGCGAGCATCTTCAATAGGCTTAATGTTGTGCAAGATCGCGTATGACACAAATTCTGATAAAAACTGTGAGGCATTCTCGTGTGGATAGCCTCCAAACTTTCTGCAAGTTGCTTTTTTACCCATAAAAGGAATACTGTCGTTATAAAATGAGCGAGAGAATAAGTTTGTGTCAGATCGAAAAACTGGTTGTGTCGATTCATTGGAATAAGTATGCTTTACATGTGACGGATTAAAAGGGGTGTTTGGCGTCTGAGTTATTGGGATTTCAAAATCACTTTTACTTGAGTCTTGAGTAGAATCTGCACCATAATACTCGTTTTCTTGAAATTGATTATATTCTAGAAAATCATCTGATTATATAGAATCATTATCACTCGGCAATGACGACATGAATGACCAATGTGATATGAATAATGGTTTAATCAGAAAACTCTCACATAAACCCGTTTTGCGAAATAATAGACAAAATTCAATAAATAAAACTCAGTGTTCATAATCAATCTCACCTGCAAATTTATTGTTTTTAAAATCCTCTCCGTTGCGAAAGAAAGTCGTATCAACCACAAAATGGCAAGATCGGGATGGGGATGAATATCATCATCATATAGTCCGTAGTAATTAGAGTATTTTGCGCAATTGTCAGATCTGTACTTCCGTATACCTTTTCAGATCAAGATTGAAATTTGGCGAGTTAGCATGCAAAACTAAATTGGTCTGTCGAATAAATGAATTCACTTATCCGATTTGACTTTCTAAAATTTTGTCATTAGATCTATATTGTTCGGCATTCGGGTGTCCATTTTTCAGGTTCAAAAGATATATAGAGTAATATGACAGTTCGAGAACTATCAAGTTTATAGATGGGTATCCAGAGATGAATTTGTAAATTTCCCTGTACTGTTTACAGATTTTTGCAAGTAAATAAAAGGACCTGTTTTTCCTGTCAGATCGCAGGTGCCTAACAAAATGTATAAAGTTAGATGTACTGACCCAAGCTCAGAAAATTTGTCCGCCAGGTTGTCTTTTAACCACTCAAACTGACTTTTGGTGTCCTTACCGGAGGGCCACCAAAAATATTTTATTTGCAGGGTGAACATCTGGATTTACAGCTCTCTCTAAATATTAATGTCTAAATATTACCCTTACTGTCGGAAAGTCCAGCAGTAATTTTTCTAAGGAATGGCACACTTGGAATTCTTTGGTTCAGTTTGTAAATTTGTTTATTAAATCTGGATAAACTGATAAGTATATTATTTGTCACTTGAGAAATATTAAACTAAGAAATGTTCAAGTATGAAAAATGGAAAAAATGTGCATTAATAGTCTATGCAATTATACTTCTAGCATGTGATAAAGAAACAAACTAATAAAGCACAATATTAGGCATTCATGGAAATTTTTTTTCTATTTCATCAAAGCTATTATATTGGCTAATGATTGTAGTTCTCGTCTGAAACTGTTGAGAAAGTTATGGGTATGCTCTAATGTATCCCCAATCACAATTGAAGAATTAGCTTGCTCCTTTCGCTTCTATTTGACAAAGAAAATTAGCCACCCGCGCAGACATTAGTTTTACATTGGACCCTATGGGAAAATCATCCTTTTCATCATCTGTTGTGAAAGTATTGAGGTAAATCTAACTAAATTGTATTGGAATGGGTATGGAAGGTCCTTTACTATGATTACTCATTTCAACTGGATCTGACAAAAATGTTTGTTACCAGTAGAGAACATAGCTTAACATTAAACTCCGTTGGAAAAAACATTTTTGGTCAACAGCATAGGCATGGATAAGAAACATTTTGTCATGTGAGTGATGAGTGATACAGGCTCGTTCTCTGAGCCTCTAGTTTGAAAGATCCGTTTGTTAACTGATGGGTTAATGTCATTTTCTAACCCAAAGACATAATAATAATAAAATCAATGGTACGTGTTACTTTTCTAATCCTTTTAACAAGTACAAAATGTACCATGGTAAAATTTTGAAAGTTTTTGTTATTACTTTAGTACTCAGACATTAACAAGGAAAAAGCGATATCACAATTTCTAACTAATCACTAACAAATTGAACAGTAGGATATAAGAGACAACAGAAGAAACTAAAGCACAAACGGTATGAACTCACATAATTATCGAGAGATACAATAGGTGTTGCGGAAGGGTAAGAATGTCCTGCTCTGTCAACAACAGTCGTCACATTGTCAGCGAGTCAATCTAGGAAAAGTCAGAATCTTTAATAGTCAAATCCAGGAAGACGTGAATCTAGCTTAAAATGTCTGCTTTCATTTGGGACACTAACAAGTCATATCTTTCAATCATCTTCTGTGTTTTTTAGCGATGACCGTAATACATGGTATAAATCCCTGACCTAGCAGCTTTTGAGACAGTGTTTTAGCTCTATTAAAAATCATTGTTCAAAATATTACATGCCAATCAACTTTACTTGAGAGGTAGGTATATCGCTACTTCACAATTGGGAAGTTAAAATCGTCACGCTTGTCATATAGCTTAGATTTCATTTTCCATCTTCGTCAATATACAACAAAAGATCTAGGTACGAAGCTGAAGTAGATGTATTAGTAGTTTCTTTAAATTCAGATCATTGGGATAGATCTGATGTAATATTCCATAAATTTGGGATTGTTAAGAGAAAGTATAGTAGCAAAAGCTGAATACAACGGACTGGGTTAAATATTTTTGTTTTCTTTGTGTAAGTCCTTGTAAAAACTGGCCTCATACGAGTAAACATTTGATGTTTTATGGAAGATAATTGGTTCCATTGCCGGGGATACAACGGATATTATTATATTTTACTAAGTAAGAGAAGATTTAATTGGTGAAAGCAACCATGTGACTTCAAAATAACTCGGATGTTTTACAAACAACCTCGATATGACATCACTGCGGGAACAACCCTGTTGTTTCCCGCTGAACAACCCGGATATGACGTCACAGCACAAATAGAAACAACCCTGTAGATTCTAAAAATCACTAGTAGATTCTATCAGTCTTCTTTGTGAGATTAAAACCATAATAAGACCTCTTGATTTGGAATTAATGAAAATATAAAAAAAATATAATAAAACAATAATGACCCTCTATTGACGTGAAACATCCAGATTTGTCAAACCTTGGAGGGTTGGTTTCCCTCGGGCCATAATTGTATATTGATATCCACTTAATCTTCAGTTTCTACCGAACGTAAACTATTCAAGTGATGTTACTGTGAAGCTAAATCTTTACTTTTTATTTTCATTTCAGAATTTTGCTTTATTTTGCGGTGTAGTTTTTATATCATTACAAGACCCTGTTTTAGTTGAAAAGTAATATGAAATTAGGTCGATCAAATTACGTTTTTATCTCGACATTTATAGACATAAAAGTTGTTTATTAGGGTTCAATTAATTCCGGCCTTTATGATACAGTTCTGTTACCATTAACACACACTGTACAAACCAGATCATCATCACAAGAATACAAATATATATTGTTCTTATATCATTTACTAGAATTAAGGAAGTTTTTTTTTTCAAATTTTTCTTTCCCCAAATTCAGCTTTACTTTATCACCGGAACAATGATTGTATCTACACTTCATAAGAAACCATGGAATTTCCGTTTTTCTCTCAAATATAATTGTATGCCATGTTGTTAAGGGGTACATTCCGTCCTTAGTATATAGATTGATGCAATTTTACGCAATCCTTTTGTAGATACCTGAATTTGTTTTGATTTGCTCAAAATATATGTCAGATCTAAATTGAGTTATAAAGCTTGTGTTTTGTTTTTCGCCATTATTGCTTGTTTTTGTTCGTTAGATATTGTAGAAATGGATTTGGTCTCCTATTTTTGTTAATGAGTACATGTACTTCTTTCTTACTTTTTTTTTTGATAATTGCTTTCCATATTATTTTGATTCTAATACTTCTGATGAGAAACAAACACGTGTACAGCATGAAAAAAAACTGTTTTCTTATGTAACATGGGTATTTTTGTATATTAACACAGCTGTTTTTGAGATTGTTCGACAGTGTATATTTTGCTTTGCCTTTTAGGTGAAAAATTCTACCATAAAGCAATAAATGTTGTCTGGTGCTGGCGAGAAATTCGATATTTTCAAATGTTTTGAAAATTAGCAATGTCTGAATTTAAGAAAATGTACTAAATCTAATGCAGAATCTGCCAAGTGCAAAAGATACCCATGTGTTTATTATGGTCTATGCGTGCATTTCGGTGCTTCCTGATATGTGGGTGGCATTTTAGGTTTTTTCATTTGCATCTTTAGATATATTTGTAAATAGCGAACCATACCAATAAAACGATTCAGAGACGTCACCTGTACATTGTAGATTAAAAAAGGGAAATACAACTGTAAAGCAAAATAAGAACAGCTAGAGCAACAAGAACTGTCGCAGGAAAGGCAGTCAGATATACCTCCGCTTATTGAACTCAATATGGTAATTGCAAATTTAAATGTGTCTGGATCCAATACAGACGTAAATACAGTACAAGTTTGGACACAATAGAAGAGCTGACACAGTTGGAGAGAAAAATGGAATGAAGAATACACACAAAGTTGGTAAACAGGAAGCTGTTATTCGATATGGCCGAAAAGGGGAGGCGCAGTATAGAACTTCATACTAAAGGACCATAACAAATATCAAGCGGCTGTAATATGCAGTTGCAGAGAATAAAATGTGTGAAGAGAGGACGGACGAAATGATAGAATGACGGACGGACGGCAATAGGTAAAACAGTATACACCCTCCTTCGGAGCGGGGGTATAATACGAACAGCTAGAGCAATAAGAACGATAAGAGCAAGTTTAATTAGACAGTCCAATGTTCAAGTACAAGAATATTGATACAATTATGTGAAAATGATATCTTTTGGCATTCGTACCATCAGTCTTTCTGCATGAATATACTGACAGCTTACGTCTTACCAATGCCTTTTTTCAATCCTAAATGGTTAAACTCAACTACCAAAAGAGCTTCAAACTGTAACTATTCGACACTACGGCTGTAGAATGCTGAAGTGACAAAAGGGGCATTAATAACTCGCATCAAAGTCCAAAGACGTAAACTACAAACATCACAAAGACAACATTCACTAATAATATCACAGACATAACAGCATTCACGGTGTGAGCTCTCATTGAAACCGACAGCGACATCAGGTGCTCATGTAGCATATTATGCCCCATATAAGTCATCCGTAACACTGTAAGTGAGTTATTATACATTGATTGATTGATTGACTGATTAATTGTTGTTTAACGCCAACTTTAGCAATATTTCAACTATATCGTGGCGTGAACTGTTGATATTAGTAATAAACATACAAGTTAAAAAAAAGTCTCTTAAAACATATTGCTATATAGAGATAAAAAGGATTTCTAAAAGATAAATATCATATTTTAGATAATTTAAGATAAATAGATCAAATTTGATGAAATTTGGGGAAAAATGGATGATATACTTATATTTTACTATACAAATTGACAGCTTTTAAAATTGAATAATTTTGTCGCCTGCGACGTTTGTAAATAATTCTTTAGAGAATCAGCTGTATAAAATGTGCGACGTATGTTGGCAACATCGACACAGTCAAGTAAAATATGTTGTATTGTGTAAGCACAATCACACAGAATACACTCAGGTCGGTCTTCACCATTTAGAATGTAACCATGAGTTGTTCTTGTATGCCCTTTTCGACACCTTGTCAAAACAACTTGCTCCTTCCGATTTTTACCAGAGGAACTACCAATTTTACCAACTTCTGATTGTATTCCGTGCAATTTATTATTTATTAGCAAGTCCCATCTGTCTTGCCATATCTTTTGGATGTATTTACTAATTAGAGGCTTCAAGTCAGTGTAAGGCACTGGACAATCCGCCACCTCATCATCTAATGCACCCTTTGCCTCCTGGTCAACAACCGTGTTTCCATAGATCCCTACATGACTAGGGATCCAAGTATAAATGACTTCTTTGCCTATACCAACAAGTGACTTGTAGAACTCAAAGACCTTGAGAAGAATTGGGTGTTTTGTCTTTTAGTCTTTCGACTTTCAATTGCCAAAAGGCATGAGAGAGAATCAGAACAAATCAAGAACTTACTTTTTCTAACAATATTGTGTTTGTATGCAAGAAACACTATTTAGACTGTCTTGGTAAGGAGATGGGTATTGACACTTCATCTGACAATCCTACTTATTCCCAAACTACATTATCAAGGGACGAGATAATCACAAATCACACTTCTGTGTTAGCATCATTCGGTATCAAAGTTGATGAGAATAACAGTTATCTCCCATATATTTACTGGGTGCCTAAGCTTCACAAGAATCCCTACAAACAGAGATTCATTGCAGGATCTGCCAGATGCACCACTAAGCCATTATCCAAACTCCTTACCACTTTACTGACTGCAGTTAGAGATGGTCTAAAAAGCTACTGCGAAAAAGCCTATTCCACGAGCGGCGTGAATCAGATGTGGATTCTTAAAAATTCCAAAGATCTCCTTGAACAGCTCTCCTAAAACAGTCTCGCATACTGCAATAGCATTCAAACTTTTGATTTTTCTACCCTTTATACAACTCTTCCCCATAATAAACTTAAAACAGTAATTTCCGATCTGATACATCAATGTTTCTGTACCAAAAACGGAGAACGCAGGTATTCCTATCTGGTAATAGGAAAAGATAAAACATATTTTGTAAAGAACCAAACTGAGTCGAACAAGAAATACAGTGAAAAGGACGTGATTAAGATGCTTGAATTTTTGATCGACAACATTTTTGTTGAATGTGGAGGCCGTGTTTTTCAACAGACAATATGGAATCCTATGGGAACAAATTGTGCGCCACTTTTAGCTGACCTTTTCCTTTTTTCGTATGAAGCAAAGTTTTTACAAGGGCTGATACAACAGAAACAAAACAAATAGCCCAGACTTTTAATTTCAGCTCCAGATATATAGACGATGTACTTTCTCTTAATAACCCATGATTTAAAGAATATTTACATCGTATCTACCCCAATGAACTTGAAATTAAAGAGACAACCGATACACCCGATTCTGCTTCATACCTTGACCTTTTGTTATACATTGACGAACATGGACGTCTGAAATCTAGATTATATGACAAACGTGATGATTTTGACTTTCCAGTTGTGAACTTTCCCTTTCTCTGCAGCTATATACCTGCATCCCCAGCATATGGAGTATATATTTCACAATTAATTCGTTACTGTAGAGCGTGCAGTACATACAGTGACTTTGTGGAAAGAGCAAAAGCACTGTCACAAAAACTGCTGAGTCAGGGATATGTTCAGCCTTTGTTACTTTCGTTCCTTCAGAAATTCTATGGCCGTCACCACGACATCATAGACAGATATGAAATGTCAGTGTCACAAATAAAAACTGACATTTTCAGCTAGATTCGCGTCTTCCCGGATTTGACATTACCGGTTTTGACTTTACCCTGGATTGACCCACTAACAGTGTGACAGGTGCTGTGCACAGAGCAGGACATGCTTACCCTTCCGGAGCACCTGATGTCACTCTTGTTTTTTGAGAGTTCACACAGTTAGTGCTTTAGTGTTTTGTGTTGTATATGTAATGTTCGTATGTTTTGTGGGCATGTGGTGTCATTGGTCTTCCGTCTTTTGGTGTTCTTGCTTTTGCCTTGTCTCTGGACTTTGATTTGTGTAATTTTGTGCTTTGTTCCTTCGGTATTCTACTGCCGTTGTTTTTCGCGATGAAGCAACAAATTTGAGTGCCAAGTAAATAGCGTTGGCTTCAGCAGTAAATATGGAACTTGGGGATGGTAGTCGGAGAGTTGCTACTCGGTATTATACATTGAAAAGAATGACAAAGTAAAGATTTCATTATATCAATTATCAAATACAAACTTGTAAAAGGTGTGTTATTTGATTTACACATTCAATACCGCTGACGTGCAGCAAATATATCGTCTTTCAGCGTTACATGATGTATCGTCAAGACGAAATCCATGATTTGTTTTCCAAAGCTGTATACAGTGGTCTTTTCTTTTCTCGCCAGGCTCATTTGGAGCCCATATTGTTGATATATCGGGAATGACTGTCTTCTATTGGTCACACTGCCAGTGATAATGCGTGCCGTTAGACCGACTATATTAAGATTTGCTACCTCAGCAAGACATGATGGATTTTGTGAATTCCTGCATAGTTTATCAGCTTCATGCCAAGTATGTCTCTTTGAAATGTAATAGCATAAGTTGGTTACTACACTTAAGTGCCAACCTTTAGTACAAAGATTAAGTTCATCCGTGTCATAACGATTGGGATTCTTAAAACATATCAGTCAACATCCGACTAAAATTGCAAGAAATTTGTTGATAGTTTACCCAAGTAAATCCAGGTGGATACGTGCAAATGTATGTGCTGCCTTTTACAGAGCAAGACCCCCCCCCCTTTTCGACAAGGGAGGCCAAAACATGGAGTTTGTTCACAGTTTTTACCAGTATACCCATTTAAGCAGGAACATGTGTATTCATTGCCCTCATGCCTGCATTTCCTTTTGTTTTTACACGGCTGCCAAAAGCACAGATGGATCCGATATTGACATCGTGCACCATGATATCCATACGGACAAAACAAGATGTAACAACTGACATATCACAAGTGCTGTTGTTTATGCATTCAATATTATCACAACGGGAAATAACTTTGTTTTGACTTTGACCGACACAGAATGTCTTGTTTTCTAAAAATACACATTTAGAATTATTTGAACATGTAATGTTAGAGCATGGTGTTTCTTCACACAAACCACCGATAAATCCATGAGAAGTCGCCATTATTTTCCTCGCGACATTTTCCGTCGTGTAAACACGGATCAGACAAACATGGATTTATATTCGTTCGAAAGTACAAATAAGCGACAAAACCTGCAAGGAAAAGAGTACTCATCATAAACATCGAGGCAAGGATCTTCAAAAACTGAATTTTGCGATAAGTTGAATTTCTTTGATTTTTGGTTTCCGTTTGAATGTTGCAGGACCTTTCTGTCTCTGAATTTATGGTCCTTTGTTCCCGTACTTCCGTTTGGATTGTATCATACATTCCAAAACGGAATGTCTATTGGCAATTCTTCATGTTATACAGCTCATGGAATTAGCATTGTAGATCTAGTAGATTATTGAAAAATGTTTTGTATTTTAATGTATCACCTTTTAACCTAACATTGAGTGATTGTCATTGTAAATTGTCATGGAAACTTCTGTGTCATTACCTATGACACAGTTTTAAAGTCAAAAGTTAGTATTGCGAGAAAAAAGTTTAAATGGGATAGTGATTCTGCTTTCGTATTTCAAAAGACCTTATTACAAAATGATTTTCAATAAAAAATTATTTTGTTTAATGCATCCATTGAAACAGATGTAAATGCTATGTCTGAAAATTTAAATGATATTATTTTGGATGCTGCTAAGAAATGCTTAAAATCACCACATACAAAAAAGAAGAAATCCCGAAAGCCAAGCCCGAAACACAAAAAATGGTTTGATAATGAGTTATATAAAATGAAAAGAAATCTATTATCCTATAGTGCTATTTACTCAAAGTATCCAAAAGACCCTTATATTCATGGTCATTTTTATAAATTGCTGAGACAGTATAACAGAAGCAGAAAACTTAAGAAAAGACAATTCAAGGAAGGTATATTAAATCAGCTTTAGAATTTGGAGTCAAATAATCCTACAGAATATTGGGAATTAGTTAGAAAACTTAAAAACGCAGAAAATAATAACCCTGCTGAAAATATCTCCGCAGAAATATGGTCAGAACATTTTAAGAAATTGAACAGACTTGACCAGACATTTAATCCTAGGCAGCAGATTATTAATGATTTAGTCAAAAATATTGAGTTTAACTTACCAGAATTAACCAACCTAATAACAACATCAGAAATAAATAGAGCCATATCCAAACTCAAAAATAACAAGGCTTGTGGTTTAGATTTGATTACAAATGAAATGCTTAAAGCCAGTATGCATATTTTGTCAACTTGTTTCCAAAACATATTTTATATTTGTTTACAGTCAGGTACATATCCCAAGTTATGGGCTGTTGGATACAAAATGCCCTTGTTTAAATCTGGAGACCCTTGTGATCCTGGAAACTACAGAGGTATATCCATTACACCAGCCATTGGAAAAGTCTTTAATTCCATTTTAGATAACAGACTTGACAAATTTTTACATGATAATCATTTGATAAGCAAATTCCAAATAGGTTTTGTGAAGAAGACCAGAACCTCTGATCATATGTTTTTAATGAAAACCCTTATTGATTCTGTCTTTTCAAAAGGCAACAAATTATATGCTTGTTTTATAGATTTTAAAAAGGCGTATGATAAAGTTATTCATAGTGGTATCTAATATAAAATGTTACAGTTAGGTATTGGTGCACAATTTAATAAAAAAAAAAGGACATGTACCTTAACAGCGAAACATCAATCAGAGTTAATCAATATTTAACGGATCCATTTAATATTGAAATTGAAGTACGACAAGGCGGTAACCTCAGACCTAATTTGTTTAAAATATTTGTAAATGATCTGCCCACTTATTTCAACAGAAGCTTAGATGATATTGATCTTGATGGTACCCCTATTCACTTCCTAATGTATGCAGATGACATTGTAATTTTTTCGTCAACAGCAACTGGCTTGCAGTCAAAACTATCCGAACTTGATCTGTACTGTCGAGACTGGTGTTTAGAAGTAAACACTAATAAATCGAAAATACTGGTATTTAATAAAGCTGGAAGATTACTGAAAGAGAAATTTACTTTGTGTAATGACGAGCTAGAATGTGTTAAAACATATAAATATTTAGGGCTATGCTTTTCTGCTTCTGGGATATTTTCACAAGCAAGGGAGGAATTGTATAAAAAGAGTCTTAAGGGTTATTTCAAATTATGTAAAGATATTCTATGTTTACATCATCAAATAAAAACTAGTATGCATATTTTTTATCACACAATAAAGCCAATTCTGCTATATGCTTGTGAGATTTGGGCAACTTTTAACCAAAAAAATAGTAAATTTAGACAGGGTTTTGATCTTGATAAGGCTTTTTTAGATCTTGAGCCAGATAAGTTACATCTGAAACTATGTAAATTTATTCTTGGTGTTTACAAAAAGAGCGCCAATTTTGCAGTACTGTCTGAATTAGGAAGATAGGGCTGAAAATATGCCTGAAGACTCCTTGGTGTACAAAGCACTTACTGCTTCTAAAATGTTAGATAAGATTGGTCATGTAAGTTGGTATAGTAGTCTTAAACAGTTATGTAAAAGTCTAGATTTACCTATAGATTTTTATTCTTTTAGTAAAGAAAATTTTGTAAATTAATAAATAGTCAACTACGTCAAAAATATATGCTGACTTGGGAGGAAAAACGAATTTCTTTTACGGATGGTAAACTTTGTACTTATTTTAAAGTTAAAACATCTTTTGGCTTGGAAAACTATTTACATATTTTGAAAAGTTTTCCCTTACGAAAAGCCATTAGTAGATTAAGAATATCTTGTCACAGACTTAAAATTGAGACTGGAAGATATATTAATTTGGATAGAAATCAAAGAATATGTACTAAATGTTATTAAAATAAAATTGAAGATGAGACCCATTTTATATTGGAGTGTCCATCTACTAATACAGATCGTGATAATTGCTACAGCAGATAAAAAAGTCATGTAAAAATTTCAACAACCTTGACCTTCAAAATAAGTTTTTCTGGTTAATGAATTGTGAATCTGAAGATGTGCTGAAACAACTAGGCTACTTTATATAAAAAAACCTTCCTTGATAAAGATTCAAATTAAAAAAAGTATATATGTATAAAAACATCTATAAACAAAGCAACAACACCAAAATTCCCGACGTACTGGATCCGACAGGATACACACTTTGTGAGAAGAATATAATCAAACGAAAGACAAAAGTGAACAGTACACAAATAATACAGTTAATATTTCAGCCCCTATCCGGGCCTTCTTCAAAACACAATAAAAATAAAAAATAAAATCAAACAAAAACTATGTACAAAAAGTCTAACCAAAACAATAACAGCTACATTGTAGACGCTGGTTATCACAAATGTAATACGAGATGAATGCCCGGAGGGAGATGAAGAAAAAACTTTTGTCAGTTACTGTATATCTAAAAGTATTTAACAAAATCAATAATTGAAGACATTGTAGTGAATCCGGAAGAAATAATATCTGCTATTTTTAAAATGTGATATATATGATTACGTGTGCGGTATGTCAACAGCAATATATTGGTGAAACAAAAATATTCACTTAATCTCCGTATTAATTTACATCGTAATCACATAAAGAAAAAGGAATTAACACAGGCAACGGCTGTCCATTTCAACAGCATAGGACATAGCTGGACAGACATGCAAGTTGTCGCAATTGACCAAAATAAATCTTGGAATGAGACAAAGCGACAAGCAAAAGAGCGGTTCTGGATGCAAAAAATTAAATCCAGTTTGNGTTGAAATGGACAGCCGTTGCCTGTGTTAATTCCTTTTTCTTTATGTGATTACGATGTAAATTAATACGGAGATTAAGTGAATTTTTGGTTTCACCAATATATTGCTGTTGACATACCGCACACGTAATCATATATATCACATTTTCGGATGCATGCGTCACCTAAAATGAAAGCCCTTTTCCCAGAACCACCACTTATATCTTTTCGCAGGCCCAAGAACTTGAAGGACATGCTCGTTAAGGCTAAACTAAAATCACCTGTAATAGGACAATNACATAAAGAAAAAGGAATTAACACAGGCAACGGCTGTCCATTTCAACAGCATAGGACATAGCTGGACAGACATGCAAGTTGTCGCAATTGACCAAAATAAATCTTGGAATGAGACAAAGCGACAAGCAAAAGAGCGGTTCTGGATGCAAAAAATTAAATCCAGTTTGAATATTAAAACCTGAATTTTGAGATGATTAAAATTCTAAAAGCAGCAGGAAATTTGTGTTAAAATTTAAAAATAACACATTTTTCAATTGCAGATATTATTTCTTCCGGATTCACTACAATGTCTTCAATTATTGATTTTGTTAAATACTTTTAGATATACAGTAACTGACAAAAGTTTTTTCTTCATCTCCCTCCGGGCATTCATCTCGTATTACATTTGTGATAACCAGCGTCTACAATGTAGCTGTTATTGTTTTGGTTAGACTTTTTTGTACATAGTTTTTGTTTGATTTTATTTTTTATTTTTATTGTGTTTTGAAAAAGGCCCGGATAGGGGCTGAAATATTAACTGTATTATTTGTGTACTGTTCACTTTTGTCTTTTGTTTGATTATATTCTTCTCACAAAGTGTGTATCCTGTCGGATCCAGTATGTCGGGAATTTTGGTGTTGTTGCTTTGTTTATAGATGTTTTTGTAATAGTTACGGCAACTGTATCTTTTGATCCACCTTAATTTCCCTTTTTATTGTTTAATTTATTTGTGTTTTTGATTTTCTTTCAAATTTTCAATATTTTGGCATTTTGAATTAAATTTTTTTGACGTTCTCATTACAATGGATCACAAACAAATTTTCATCTCGTTGAAGAAAGATAACAAAAAGGTTTCGTCTCTAAAACATCATTTTCATAATTACCAAACCTATCTATTTAACAATTTAATCCCTAAAGGTCTTTAGCTGAAAGCGACGCATAACATCGGTCATACTTCACAGTATTTTAGTTCCAAATGGAGTACAACATTAGATGTTTGTTCTGAAAACCTTTTAAGTCTCTTAAGAGACAATTCATTGAATCAAATTAAATTTCTCGAAAACAAAATTAACAAAACCAGAGACCTTTTAAAGAATTCATGTTCGCAAACTGAATTCTCCGTTTATTTGGACAAATTATCACACTTTATTAATAAACATAATACTAATTTGGAAGCAAAAAAGAGACGAAAATTTGAAAGAGATAACATCAAGCATGTTTTTCCATTCTATGTACCTCTTACAAACAACCAAGAACATAAAAAAAGCAGAAACAGACGTTTTAAGAGGAGAGAAATCAATAATGCAATTGAGAAATCGCCAGTTTTGAATTTATCTTCGACTCCTTTCTCTAAAGATGAAGAATCTCTGCTCTCTAAAGGACTTGGTTTCTGTCCGACACCAAGCCGACTTAATACCAACACACTCAGGGACGATATGCAATCTTTCTTCAGGCGGTTGCGATTAAAAGAATATTTTTCTAATAGAAATGGAGAAGATGAAATCTCTGAGCATTCTGATTTAGACACAGACTCAGAAGACTTTAGTATATTTAGGAAAAAGAGTACCTGGACACCCAAGTGCAGTAAGTCAAAAGCCTTAGAATCATACATCGAAGCTGTCCAAGAAGAAGTGGAACGTCAACTACCACGCCAAAGACCCCCAATTTCTAATCTGTCGAAATATGAAAAAGAAGCCCTGCACAATCTTAAAAAAAGAGAGGACATCGTCATCAAAAAAGCGGATAAGGGGTCCACAGTAGTCGTTATGAACAACGACGACTACATTAGCGAAGCTAACCGCCAGCTTTCCCAACCTGCATTTTATAAAAAAATTAAAAATGATCCAACTAAGAAATACAGCGAAGAAATAACATCAGCACTGCGATCCATGCTGGATAATGAAGAACTAGATAAAGAAACATTTGATGGCCTTCTCCCTGAAAATCCTAGAGCTGGCTTATTCTACCTTTTACCAAAAATTCATAAGGAAGGGATCCCAGGGCGCCCCATTGTAAACTGTATTGGTCATCCGACGGAAAAAATTTCACATTTTTTGGACCTCCAGCTTCAACCCTTTGTTGAATCTCTCCCTTCCTTTGTCAAAGACACTACAGACTATATAAATAAAACACCATCTGAAAATCTCCCTCCACACACTTTACTGGTAACTTTAGTTGTGGTATCTCTTTATACTAACATTCCCCATGAAGAGGGAATAAACGCATGCCGAAAAGTTTGGGATACTAGGCCTATTCAATCACCATCAACAGAGTCCTTAGTTAATCTTCTGAGTCTTGTGTTAAAACGTAACAACTTTGTTTTTAACAACGAAAATTTTCTTCAAGTTAATGGGACTGCAATGGGCACGCGAGTAGCTCCATCTTACGCTAATATATTCATGGGCGATTTAGAAAAGCGTATGCTCCAGGAAGCACCTTTCAAGCCTTATAGTTGGCTCCGTTTCATTGACGACATTGAAATGAAATGGACAGATACAAGACAGCACCTTGATGAATTTATGGAATTTATAAACAATTATCATCCATCAATTAAATTCACTGCCAACATATCGGAAATTTCCAATGCATTCCTCGACACTACTTCAACGCTTGCCGACGGAAAAATCAGCTTTGATCTGCACTCGAAACCGACCGATACACACGCATATCTGCTACCAAGCAGTTGTCATCCAAGACACTGTATCGACGCAATTCCATATAGTCTCTCCACCAGACTACGTCGGATATGCTCAGATGAGCAAACTTTCAACAATAGGAGCAGAGAACTTAAAGACCATCTAGTTAAAAGGGGTTACAAAGCACACAAAGTGCAAAAAACAATTGAAAAGGTTTCAACTTTAGAACGAAAACAGTTGTTACAATACCGAAATAAAAAGAAAAGGAACTCTCAAATCCTATTTGTTACGACTTTCCATCCACAACTTCCAAATTTGTCAGCTATTACACGTGAATGCATGCCAGCCTTGCATGCGTCACCTAAAATGAACCACCACTTATATCTTTTCGCAGGCCCAAGAACTTGAAGGACATGCTCGTTAAGGCTAAACTAAAATCACCTGTAATAGGACAATTTAAGACCTGTCCAGACAAACGGTGTCTTTTGTGCAAATACAGTCTAACAACATCGACATTTGAGAGCACAGCAACTGGCGAGAAATTCAAAATTTTCGGCAATTTGTCCTGTAAATCCGAAAATGTGATATATATGATTACGTGTGCGGTATGTCAACAGCAATATATTGGTGAAACAAAAAATTCACTTAATCTCCGTATTAATTTACATCGTAATCACATAAAGAAAAAGGAATTAACACAGGCAACGGCTGTCCATTTCAACAGCATAGGACATAGCTGGACAGACATGCAAGTTCTCGCAATTGACCAAAATAAATCTTGGAATGAGACAAAGCGACAAACAAAAGAGCGGTTCTGGATGCAAAAAATTAAATCCAGTTTGAATATTAAAAACTGAATTTGGAGATGATTAAAATTCTAAAAGCAGCAGGAAATTTGTGTTAAAATTTAAAAATAACACATTTTTCAATTGCAGATATTATTTCTTCCGGATTCACTACAATGTCTTCAATTATTGATTTTGTTAAATACTTTTAGATATACAGTAACTGACAAAAGTTTTTTCTTCATCTCACTCCGGGCATTCATCTCGTATTACATTTGTGATAACCAGCGTCTACAATGTAGCTGTTATTGTTTTGGTTAGACTTTTTTGTACATAGTTTTTGTTTGATTTTATTTTTTATTTTTATTGTGTTTTGAAAAAGGCCCGGATAGGGGCTGAAATATTAACTGTATTATTTGTGTACTGTTCACTTTTGTCTTTTGTTTGATTATATTCTTCTCACAAAGTGTGTATCCTGTCGGATCCAGTACGTCGGGAATTTTGGTGTTGTTGCTTTGTTTATAGATGTTTNATATATATATATATATATATATATATATATATAAACTTAATTTTAAATTTAGAATTCAAAAATCTCTTCTCTACAGTATATTCTGTTTTATAATACTACTATAAGGTGAATAAAAAAGCAAGCTGATCATGTCATATTGTGTAACCATGTATTATGTTCCATTTTGGTTTTTTTTTCTCTCTCTTAAATATATACTTTGTTATTATTATGTATTGCATTTGTATTGTACTTGTAATATTGCCCCTTGAGGGTACCTTTTTGGGAATAAAACTATTCTATTCTATTCTGTTGATATACATGCCTAGTCATATTCTAAAACTTGTTGTAACCTATTTCCGGTTCTTTTTCTACCATAGGTAACATTAGAATATTTGTTATTCATATTCGAAGACATATTTAGATTCTTCTCCAGCAAAGTTCAATTTCTTTTACTTCCTTGTAGGCGTAACATTGTTGACAGAGAACGGTGTCAAACGTCTTAAGATAATTATTTCTCTGAATCAAATGTCCCCAACTTATGATACATTTTTATATTTTGACTAATATGATTTCCGACGTTATACGGATTTTAACAATTGACATTGGCATAGCAGCCCCCGGGATTCTTATGGAGTTCATTGTGATAAATAGCATGGCTTCCTCTTTGTCTTATTTTTAGTGTTTATCGCTGTATGTTGATCTTTGGTTCTGGCGATCGTAGCATTTTCAGGTTCAAATATTTACTAAAGGACGCATAAGAGGTTTGATTCAAACATAAAACAAAGTCCGTGAAGAGATTCGCTATATTTGAGATGAAAGTTTTCTGTATCCATGTATGTCAGTTATGTTATAATTGGACGGAGGTGGTCGCATCCCAGAATTCCGACTTTATTTTTGCTCTATCCCAAAATCCCGAACATCGAAGGAACTTAAATACTGATGAAATCCCGAATCTGGTGCATTTATTTTCCGAAATCCAGGGCTTAATTATAGAAATCCCGAGCTTAAAAATTTCAAATCTCGTAATCCCGAAAAAGACCCCCCTCGTATGTCTGAGGCACCGTTTTGCTATTTATTTCCCATTTTTTGATATCAAAAAAAATTTCTGATGTAAAAATCCTGATTTTCTGATATGAAAAAAAAATAATTTTTTTATATCAAAAATATTTTTTGATATCGGAAGTCATTTTCTGATATATATAAAAATATTTTCTGATATCAAAAACTTGAATTTTTTTTTTAATTCTCTGATATTAAAAAATCGATTATCTGATTAAAAAACCGATTTCATGATACCACAAAATCACATTTCTGATATAAGAAAAACACTTATATTTTTTTGATATAATAATTCGTTTTTTTATATATAAAAATAATTTTTGATATCAAAAATATGTTTTTTAATATCAACATATTAAAATTTTGATATAACAAAATTAAAACTATTTTCTGTTATCAGAAATTCATTTTTTTCAATGGATTTTTTTTTCATATCAGAAAATGGATTTTTTTATATCAAATTGAATTTTTGATATAAAGAATCAAAACTATTTTCTGATATCAGAAATTCATTTTTGATATTTTTTATATCAGAAATTCATTTTTGAAATTTTTTATATCAGAAATTCCGATTTTCTGATATGAAGAATTTTTTTTATATCATATTTGATTTTTTGATATAAAAAAATCCGAATATCTAATTTAAAAAAAAATCGTAATTCTGATATAAAAAAAAGCGATTTCTATCATAATGTTAGCATTTTTATCTGTTATTACTACAAGTTCTTCTCACCATTTGTTTTAGTAATGACCACATCCCATGATTTCATTTAGTCTATTTTTCTTGCAATTGATTCGACGAGTGTCTAGTGGTATTGTGATGGTTTTCTAGACGATTAAAAACGGGCACATCTTTGACGGGAAACGGATAACAGCAATTATAAGATCTCATTAGCAGTTTATATTAATAGTTTTGTCAAGAAATGAATTCCGCTCGAAACCGCTTCTAGTGGGCGTCTTGAAAGTACTATGTGTAATCGGGCTAAGCTCTCTGTTGACGATCTCCTCGTGACTTCAAGAACAACAATAAAAAATGCTTCCTTTGTCATGTATTGACAGAGATTTTGTCTCATGTACACTACATGTACACCATATCCTTACATTGTTTATCAAAGTATAACACGACGACCTTCTACTATACGTTTAGCAAACAGTCCAGTATGGTCACTATGTGGCAAGCACGGAAAAACATACAAATGTACACAAATAAAACGAACTAAAACACGGATTTGAATCGCATGAAATGCATAGACACAAGACTTTTTGTGCAGGAAATGTGAATTATAAGCCGGTATGACAGAAAACATGAATTTTTGTTGCTTGTAGGGGAATTTAGTCATTGAATACTATGAAATTGTGGCAACAATGGTTTGTATAACAATACAGGTCAGTTACTATTGAAGGACATTGAATTTCTGAAAGATAAGTATCCTGCCAGTCTTTAAGTAGCCTCATCGAAATACCAATGAAGAAAATATGAGAAATACCCGATTTGAAAAGAGAAGTATCTAGTTTATCGTAAATTTTAGTCACATGATTCCTGTAAGTCTTGGTTACATGATTCCTGTAAATCTTCGCCACATTATTCCTTTTCTTTTTTTAAATGAACAAGACAATAACTGGTGCAAGCGAAGGGAAAATGTTCTTTTTTTTATTGTGGCCACGTCATTCATGGAACAGGAACTAAATAACTTAATATGGATTTTCTGGATGTGGCAGCCATCCCATGAACTTTCCTGTCAAGTAGGTGGTTTCAACATTTATTTCGACGTCTAAAATGCTATCGTATTTCAGAGATGGCTGTCAGTGTTAACTTTTAAATTATTCAATCGTGAAATGTAGGTCAAATTCTTAAATCACACGAAGCTGAAGCAATTGCGTGACCAACGTCAGAAACAGTACACTATTTGAGAGAGAAAATATGAATGCTTAAGCTCTAACCTCATTAAGGGAAATTGTATTAAATCCTTATAAGTCTACAGAAAAAGGACTACTTTTAGGTGTCAGATACCTTTTTTCTGACACTTTCATTCCGGACGACACTACTGCATTATATGGGGTTCACACTGTTAGTGCTTTATTTATTTATTTGCGTTTGAATTATATCCTGTTTGTTTCGGCTTCATTATTTACGTTCTCTGTCTGTATGTGATCCTTCTATTGCCATGTATTCTAGATTTATGATTTTTGGTTGTTGTTACGTTCTCTGTCTGTATGTGATCCTTATATTGCCATGTATTCTGGATTTAGGATTTTTGGTTGTTACGTTCTCTGTCTGTGTGTGATCCTTATATTGCCATGTATTCTGGATTTAGGATTTTTTGTTGTTGTTACATTCTCTGTCTTTATGTGACCCTTATATTGCCATGTAGTCTGGATTTAGGATTTTTGGTTGTTGTTACGTTCTCTGTCTGTATGTGATCTTTATATTGCCATGTATTCTGGATTTATGATTTTTGGTTGTTGTTACGTTGTCTGTCTTTATGTGATCCTTATATTGTCATGTATTCTGGATTTAGGATTTTGGTTGTTGTTACGTTCTCTGTCTGTATGTGATCCTTATATTGCCATGTATTTGGTATTTATGATTTTTGGTTGTTGTTACGTTCTCTGTCTGTTTGTGATCCTTATATTGCCATGTATTCTAGATTAATGATTTTTGGTTGTTGTTACGTTCTCTGTCTGTATGTGATAATATTGCCATGTATTCTGGATTTAGGATTTTTGGTTGTTGTTACGTTCTCTGTCTGTATGCGACCCTTATATTGCCATGTATTCTGGATTCATGATTTTTGGTTGTTGTTACGTTCTCTTTCTGTATGCGATCCTTATATTGCCATGTATTCTGGATTTATGATTTTTTGTTGTTGTTACGTTCTCTGTCTGTATGTGATCCTTATATTGCCATGTATTCTGGATTTATGATTTTTGGTTGTTGTTACGTTCTATGTCTGTATGTGATCCTTATATTGCCATGTATTCGGTATTTTTGATTTTTGGTTGTTGTTACGTTCTCTGTTTGTTAGTAATCCTTATATTGCCATGTATTCTGGATTTATGATTTTTGGTTGTTGTTAAATTCTCTGTCTGTACATGATCTTTATATTGCCTTGAATTCTGGATTTAGGATTTTTGGTTGTTGTTACGTTCTCTGTCTGTTTGTGATCCTTATATTGCCATGTATTCTGGATTTAGGATTTTTTGTTGTTACATTCTCTGTCTGTACATGATCTTTATATTGCCATGAACTCTAGATTTAGGATTTTTGGTTGTTGTTACGTTCTCTGGCTGTATGTGATCCTTATATTGCCAAGTATTCTGGATTAATGATTTTTGGTTGTTGTTACGTTTTCTGTCTGTTTGTGATCCTTATATTCCGTGTATTCTAGATTTATGATTTTTGGTTATTGTTACGTTCTCTGTCTGTATGTCATCCTTATATTGCCATGTATTCTGCATTAAGAATTTTTGGTTGTTACGTTCTCTGTCTGTATTTGATCCTTATATTGCCATGTATTCTGGATTTATGATTTTTGGTTGTTGTTACGTTCTCTGTCTGTATGTGATCCTTATATTGCCATGTATTCTGGATTTATAATTTTTGGTTGTTACGTTCTCTGTCTGTATGTGATCCTTATATTGTCATGTATTCTGGATTTAGGATTTTGGTTGTTGTTACGTTCTCTGTCTGTTTGTGATCCTTATATTGCCATGTATTTGGTATTTATGATTTTTGGTTGTTGTTACGTTCTCTGTCTGTATGTGATCCTTATATTGCCATGTATTCTGGATTTAGGATTTTTGGTTGTTGTTACGTTCTCTGTCTGTATGTGACCCTTATATTGCCATGTATTTGGTAATTATGATTTTTGGTTGTTGTTACGTTCTCTGTCTGTATGTGACCCTTATGTTGCCATGTATTCTGGATTTATTATTCTTGGGTTGTTGTTACGTTCTCTTTCTGTATGCGATCCTTATATTGCCATGTATTCTGGATTTATGATTTTTGGTTGTTGTTACATTCTTTGTCTGTACATGATCTTTATATTGCCATGAATTCTGGATTTATGATTTTTGGTTGTTACGTTGTCTGTCTGTATGTGATCCTTATATTGCCATGTATTCTGGATTTATGATTTTTGGTTGTTGTTACGTTCTCTGTCTGTAAGTGATCCTTATATTGCCATGTATTCGGTATTTTTGATTTTTGGTTGTTGTTACGTTCTCTGTCTGTATGTGATCCCCATATTGCCATGTATTCTGGATTTAGGATTTTTGGTTCTTGTTACATTCTCTGTCTGTATGTGATCCGTAGATTGCCATGTATTCTGGATTTATGATTTTTGGTTGTTGTTAAATTCTCTGTCTGTACATGATCTTTATATTGCCATGAATTCTAAATTTATGATTTTTTGTTGTTGTTACATTCTCTGTCTTTATGTGACCTTTTTATTGCCATGTATTCTGGATTTAGGATTTTTGGTTGTTGTTACATTCTCTGTCTGTATGTGATCCTTATATTGCCATGTATTCGGTATTTTTGATTTTTGGTTGTTGTTACGTTCTCTGTCTGTATGTGATCCTTATATTGCCATGTATTCTGGATTTAGGATTTTTGGTTGTTACATTCTCTGTCTGTACATGATCTGCCATGAACTCTGGATTTAGGATTTTTGGTTGTTGTTACGTTCTCTGGCTGTATGTGATCCTTATATTGCCAAGTATTCTGGATTAATGATTTTTGGTTGTTGTTACGTTCTCTGTCCGTATGTGATCCCCATATTGCCATGTATTCTGGATTTATGATTTTTGGTTGTTGTTACGTTCTCTGTCTGTATGTGATCCTTATATTGCCATGTATTCTGGATTTATGATTTTTGGTTGTTGTTACATTCTCTGTCTGTACATGATCTTTATATTGCCATGAACTCTGGATTTAGGATTTTTGGTTGTTGTTACGTTCTCTGTCTGTATGTGATCCTTATATTGTCATGTATTCTGGATTTAGGATTTTGGTTGTTGTTACGTTCTCTTTCTGTATGCGATCCTTATATTGCCATGTATTCTGGATTAATGATTTTTGGTTGTTGTTACGTTCTCTGTCTGTATGTGATCCTTATATTGCCAAGTATTCTGGATTCATGATTTTTGGTTGTTGTTACGTTCTCTTTCTGTATGTAATCCTTACATTGCCATGTATTCTGGATTTATGATTTTGGTTGTTGCTTCAGTATTCATTTGAAATCTTATTTGTAGGAAGATAATTTGTAAACATGTCAAACACTTAAACAAATGAATAAACGATGTGAAAAAGACAAACAAGTTTCGTTGAAAAGTACTCTGCGATTAAGGAGGAAATTCAGATAATAGAGCCAGGCCCTTAAGACTCAAATGGGCTGATTAAACAAAATTCAGTAACAGTAAGGGAATCTGGAAATGAAAATAAAGAAAAAACAAATGTGTAGTGCATATTCACAATATATACTGAAGCATTCGAAAAATACACGGCTATTTAGGGGCGTTGGGGATATTGGGAGCATCCCTTAATCATTCCTTAACTATATTTTATATTACTAATTATTCGGATTTCGTTTGGTTTTATGCATGCTAAACATTTTTTTTTGAAATCATGGATTTCCTTTGTTTGGGTTTAAGTGCTGCTGATGAGGAATAAAGGACAAGGTGCGATAAGTGGCTGATTTGGCCCAAAATGTCGGTGATTTTTTAAGTTGCTCCTGAATATTTTCTTTAATGTCGTTTGCAAGTTCAGATCCCATTAAAGAAAAAAAAACAACAAAATTTAGAACCCATGACGTCATAGTGAGTACAGATCTGACGCCATGTTTAAGCCACTTTTTAACGTATTCATAGAAATACAAGGAATTTGACATATTTTCGAACGGTTTTCCAAATCGCAAATATAGAGCGCATTCAAGAAGCAATTAGATATTTTACCAGCTTGTTAGTACAGATGCGTTGGACATCCCATATAAATATTTTTGTGGTTCTTGCATGCGCTCTATGTTTCCTCTTAAGAAATAGTAGTCAAAATTGGTCAAATTTGTCATTTTTCGACAGAATGTGCAATTTGTCCCATTTTCTACACTGAAAGACTCCATAATCGTACATCAAAACTTGAGTTATCTTCCTGTTTACTGTTAACACATATCCATAGAACATTAAAACAAAAATATTGTGAATTTAAGCAATCTAATTTTTTGAGGCCAAAAAAGGCCCTTACCGCACCTACTCCTTTCCGAAATGGCCATTAAAACTATTGCAGTTGGAGTTAACGTATGTGTTATGGTCTCATGTTCATTTCCTCCATATTCTTAATAAAATACTTAAGACTCTAATATAGTAAAACGACAGCATGAGTATCTGGAAAAAGAAAAAAAAACAACAGAAAACAAAGCACTTATTGCTCATTTGCAATATAAATTGAAGCATTCCTGCAAGTTTGATTGTATCAGATGGTTCGGAGGGGTTGTGGAGGTAAAATAAGGTAATATGACAAAGTCCAATGATGGAAATTTGGAAATAAAAATACAGAAAACAAAATGTATGCTGCACATTTACAATATATTATGTTGCATTCCTGCAAAGTTAATCGAAAAGAACCATGAAATTATAGTAGGAGTTGCGGATAATGAATGCACACTCTGAAGACTCCAATAAGTTACAAATGATATAGTCCTATGACAGTTTGAAAAAAACTAGACAAAATAAAAATAAAAAAGCCAATAACATAGTGTACATATACAGGCGGCGTGCAAGTTTGGTAGTAAGGTATCGCGAGATTCAGGAAGAGATGTTGATGATGCCAAAATATTTGGTCCAAATGGACGCAGGGCAACGGATAGTTATTCCTCTTTGCCAATCATGCATGATGTACAGACGAGACATCTTTCAGGAAATAACTAGACAGATGAAGTGGAATAAAACACAAAGAGATGCCATGGCACTATTACGAAAATTGTCAGTTTGATTCAAATAGTGTGTTTTTCACACAAGAAAGGCAATGATTGTTTTTTTTAAATTTATCTGAATGGATCACACCAGAGTCTTAAATTTTTACTCTTAGAATATTACTTATAGGATGCGTACAGCTGTTATTAAGTCTCCCAATCGAAGTTTGCGGACAGTTATTCTTCTAACTCTGTTACTTATTATTTTTGTTATCCACACATTTTCTCAAAGATAGTTAGTCCAAACTCAATGAAACTTGGCATTATAGTAGACACCAACCCCAAAATGTGCAAAAAGGTCTTTGAATTTTCAAAATCACCACCATCATTGGTCACTTTGAACTTTGACCTCAAATCTTGTGATTGGATTAATGCAAAAACCATAAACGACAAAAATGTTTATTAGGTGATGACGGACGTTTGTTACCTTAGGCCGAAACTCTATGGTCAACCGTTCAGGCTTTATGCCCCTTGACAGTTTTCCCATCTTTCAGTATGTTTTTCTCGAAAACGGTAAGAGATAGAAACCTGGAACCTTTTCAGCTCATCTTAGGAGTTATATGTTACGTTAAAAAATACCAAGGTCAAAGGCCATTGATTGCTGTGATCTTTGACCCTAGAGCTTGTCATTGGTTTAAACCATAAACCGTGATAGATAGCTGATTAATTGTAATGGCGAAAATGTGTGTCCTGTTAAGATCTACATTTGGTTCATTGAGTCCAAAATCATTGGACCAACCGTTTAGAGCCAATACACCAAAAAACATTTTTTGATGTTTGTATTTTGAGGTTTTTGCTTATAGCGCAAATACCATTGAAATTAAAAAAAAAACTTTCAATTTTTCTTTGCTTTCGAATTTTGAACAGATTTTTCTTCGCCTAGAGTGAAAACTAGAGTTTGAAAGAATTTCCAAAATATTTTTCTTCCAATCTTTTTCAAAGTCTTGTGGCTTTAAAAGAAAAAAGGAGATTTTTGTCACACCCAGCAAGGTTTTCCATTTAGTCCCACATAAAGAATTATTAAAAAAAAACTTTAGATAAAGTATGGTTGGCAAACATTTACTTGCTGGGTGTTAGAATTGTAGGATAGGAGGTCATGTACCAGATTTCCGTTTTTGAAATCTGAAAATTCATAAATCCTGGAGATGTTTGAAAAATTTGATTCCGATAAATTTTGCTGAAAATTGCATATATTGAACAATAAAAAAATCTGACATGTGAATGATTTTTTTTCCAAATTCTGATTTAGGTATTATCTAGTACAATGAAAACTGTATTTGATCTATCGAAAATATTAATAAAAAAAAGTAAATAGATGAAATGAAAATAAAGATAAGTCAGTCTCGTAACATTAACTATGGAGTTAAATAAACCGTAATCTTTTACAATTTGTTCTCTTGTAGTTCCATACAGAGCATTCCGGTGTTTTGTAAATGAGATGAATTTCATATGTCTTGTCTCATCCCTTCAGACAGATTAAACACAAGGTGCAGGACATTTGGCCTAGACAAAACTGTCGATATCTGCTATTGCGTAGCCATCACCGGGCTTTTCTTATCCCGGTAGGAATAATCTCACATTCGTTATATATTTTCTCTCTACGTTGCTTGGAAATTTTTGTTACCTCTCAAAACATTTTCAAAGCTTCAATTTCGAGCGTACTTTATGGTATATATATTGTATGAATTCGATATGACGTGAAATACAAATAACACTTTTTTTGCAAATAACAAGAGCTGGCACCGAACGTCAGTCTGATATACCCCCGCTCATTGAACCTGAATCAATGTGGCAAGTGCAAATTTAATAGTGTAGGGAAACAACACAGGTGTGGACACAATACAAGTATAAACACAATGATATAATCCTTCTAACCAACATGTTCATTGATAACTTTCCGCACAACAATTGAATCTGCTTGACATTTTCAAAAGAAATTGTGATGAAAAATTCCATAAAAAATGTACAACAATGAAAAACAATGACGTATCGGCAAACAGGAAGTGCTAATAACCTAACCTTGAAATCTGAATACACAATATATTGGACCATAAGGAAGCTCTGTGGAAAACAATAACTGACTCAAATTTATAGTTTAAGAAAACATTGTGACGAAAACTTCCATATATTGTACAACAATTACGTCTCGGCAAACAGGAAGTGCTTATGCCCTAACCTTGAAATCCGAATATACGATAGATTGGACCATAAGAAAGCTCTGTGCAAAACAACAAATGAATCCCACTTACAGTTTTAGAAGAAATTGTGACGAAAATGCCATATCATACAATGAAGAACTATGACATATGGGCAAACAGGAAGTGCTTAATATGATGTAACCTTGAAATCCGAATACACGATGGATCGGACAATAAGGAAGCTCTGTGCAAAACAACAATTGAATCCCACTTACAGTTTCAGAAGAAATTGTGACGAAAAATTCCATGACATATTGTACAACAATATGAAAAGCAATGACGTCTCGGCAAACAGGAAGTGCTTATAAAATAACCTTGAAATTTTAATACACCATAAATTGGACCATAAGAAAGCTCTGTGTAAAACAAAAACTGAATCCCACTGACAGTTTCAGAAAAAAATTGTGACAAAAAATGCCATATATTGTATAACAATGAAGATCTATGACATATGGGCAAACAGGAAGTGCTCGTGATGTAACCTTGAAATCCGAAAACACGATAGATTGGACAATAAGGAAGCTCTGTCCAAAATAACAATTGAATCCGACTTACAGTTTCAAAAGAAATTGTGACAAAAAATTCCATATATTGTACAAGGAAAAACTATATGACGTCTAGGTAAAAAGGAAGTGCTTATGACATAATCTTGAAAAACGAATACACAATAGATTGGACCTTAAGGAAGCTCTGTGCAAAACAACAATTGAATCCAACTTACGGTTTCAGAAGAAACTGTGACGAAAAATTCCATATATTGTACAACAATGAAAAACAATGACGTCTCGGCATAAAGGAAGTGCTAATGGCGTAACCTTGAAATCAAAATACACAATAGATTAGACCATAAAGAAACTCTGTTCAAAACAACAAATTAATCCTAATAACAGTTTCAGAAAAAATTGTGACGAAACATTAAATATGCTGTACAACAAAAAAATTAAAAAAATCAAAGAACCTTAGTGAGCAAGCTCACATACCCCACGCCCCATATATCAGAAAATCCTGCATTATTGAACTCCAAAAGTATCCTATAAGCAATATTACACATGAAAAGAGACTCTCAAGAGCCTGTATTGCTCACCTGGGCCATGGCTGACACAATTAGTCAAAATAATCCAAATGTTTAAGGGTCTCAATTTCAAGTTTGTTGATAGACAATGTTATATGATCCAAAATTAAACTATATTCCCCATTGGCAGCTATTTTTGATGGGGCATAGACTGACTGTCACTTTCTTGAAGAAGACCATCTAAGCATCATTGTGCCTCTCTTTGGTTCCAATTGGCCTAGTATTTTCAAAGAAGATCTTTGAATGATTTCCCATGGGGTCCAAGGTTAAACAATGTTCACCGCTGACTGCCATCTTGGATGCTATGGAGACATGCTGGACAAATTTTATGAAGGAAACCTACTAAAGACCATTGTGGTTCCAATTGGCCATGTACTTTCAGAGGAGAACATCTTTGAATATGTTTCCCTTTAGGATCCAATGATAAAACCATGTTCCCCACTGGCGGCCATCTTGAATATGATGTGGACTTGCCGAACACATTTTTAAAAGGGGCCAACTAAGGATCATTGTGACTGAGTTTGGTTCCGATTGGCCCAGTATTTTCAAAGGAGATTTTTGCAATATTGTCAAAGTTTGACAAAGTTCCCCACTGGCGGCCATCTTGGATGATGTGCGGACTTGCCGGACACAATTTTTAAAGGGGACCACCCAAGGACTATTGTGACCAAGTTTGGTTCCAATTGCCTCAGTGGTTTCAGAGAAGAAGTCTTTGAATGCTTTCCCATAAGGTCCAATGTTAAAACTGTGTTTCCCGCTGCCGGCCATCTAGGATAGGATAAGGACTTGCCAGACATTTCTTTTAAAAAGGACCACCTGTAAGGACCATTGTGACCAAGTTTAATTACAATTGGCCCAGTAGTTTCAGAAATCTTGGAATATAGGGTCCATTTTTCGACAAAGATCTAACTAGCGGTCATCTTGGATGGCGTGTTAACTTGCCGGACACATTTTTAAAGGGGACAACCTAAGGACTATTGTGACCAAGTTTGGTTCCAATTGGCGCAGCGGTTTCAAAGAAGATGTTTGAATGAAAAGTGTATGACTGACAGACCCAAGACACAGTGATGGCAAATACTCACCATGGCATACCCAGGTTAGTAGTAAATTCCATTCTGACTATGAAAACGAAAAACTACTACTACAGTATCTAGGAAAGATACTTAGATTGTAGGTAAACATTTACCAATGTAGGACACAATATACATTTATATACAAAAATTATTACAATGTGAAATAAGAAAAGATTATTGAAGTATTTTTCCGAAAAATTGTAAAAATTTGTACAAAAACACTTTTTTTGCTCTTAATTATGTAAAAAATAATTGTTTTTAATAAAGTGATAGCAAGGAATTACTCTTAAAACTTAAAAGAGAAAAGTAAACCAAAGAAGATTTGAAAACAGATTTTAAAGGGAAATAACCAAGGACAAGATTATACTTGCTGTTTTACCTGAAAATAGTCTAAGTCCAATAATTCCCATAAAAATAATCCCATCAATAAGGCAGTAGAGTATACAAATCTACACATCATGATCAACAATCCTAACAAATATGAATGCACTCCATTAAGCGGTTTCAGAGGAGTTGCTGTGACAAGATGATACTTGATGTTTTAGCTGAAAATAGTCTAAGTCCCATAACTCCAACAAAAATTATCCAATCAATATGGCAGTATAGTATGCACATCTACACATCATGACCAACAATCCTACCAAATATGAATGCAATCCATTAAGCGGTTTCAGAGAGGTTGCAGTGAAAAGATGATACTTTGGCATTTTAACTGAAAATAGTCTAAGTCCCATAACTCCCACAAAAATTATTCAATCAATATAGCGGTATAGTATGCACATTTACACATCATGACCAACAATCTTACTAAATATGAAAGCAATCCGTCGAGCGGTTACAGAGGAGTTGCAGTGACAAGAACGGGACTGATGGATGGACGGACGGACGGATTGACGGAAGGACGGACCAGTCAAAAACATTATACCCTCCACAACGTCGTTGCGTGGGGTATAATAAAGTCTCGGCAAACAGGAAGTACTAATGCAATAACCTTGAAATCGGTATATACACATCAGACCATCATGAGGTAACTTTTGCCAAACTGTGAATTCATTCTGTAAAGTAGTTGCTGAGAAAAGTGTGGTTACGGACGGACGAACGAACGAGTCTAGGTAAACAGGAAGTGCTAATGACATAACCTTGAAATCCAAATACACAATAGATTGGACCTTAAGAAAGCTCCGTGTAAAACAACATTTGAATCCAACTTACGGTTTCAGAAGAAATTGTGACGAAAACTTCCATGCCATATTGTACAACAATGAAAAACAATGACGTCTCGGCAAACAGGAAGTGCTTATGGCGTAATCTTGAAATCAGAATACACAATAAATTGGACCTTGAAGAAACCCTGTGCAAAACAACAAATGAATTCTACTTAAAGTTTCAGAAAAAAAAATTGTGACGATGTCGTATGAGATTTCAAAGTCTATGAAAACTGCAAGTCCAGGTTCCGGTTTTCGCTATGTTAACTTCCGGCGTGAGAATTGCAAGTTCCGGAAATGCGAAAGTGCGGGAAACCTCTGTTTTGTTCAAACTGCGATGTGACATATCACAATATTTTGCGAAACATTAAAATTTAAGAATCACTGCTGGTCTTAATTTTCTGTCAGATTTAATTATGTATGTAAGTGCTTGTAGTTTAGCGAAAATGAAAGAACATCACGTTTGTCAGTAGTGATTTTATCAGGAAAGAAAAAATGCATTGAAGTAAATTATAGAACTTTTGTATTTCTATAGAAATATGTAAAATATGGCTGTGATAAATGTTGCAATGAAAAATAATGACCCTGAATAGTGAGATTTATATGGGATGGTGTACTTGAGTCTAGCAAATTTCATAACTATGATAAAATTCTGTTGAAGAATTCTGACCATTTGTTATTTATTAGTTGGTTGGGTCATAAAATGTCATTCTGACCTTATGCTTGCAGATTTCATGGCTGTCGACATAGTCGCTATTCATAATTATGACCATATTGGCTATCTGTGCTCAGGTTGAGACAATTAAATGCCATTCTGACCTGAGGCTAGCAGATTTCATGG
>MJUU01012043.1:0-27981 GCA_002080025.1 Modiolus philippinarum | reverse complement strand
AAGGTCCCATTCAAGGCATTTGTTGTTTTATTTGTATTTCTTAATGTTAATTAAATCGTTCACGAACTATTATTTGTTAACATGATCGTTCACGAACTTCGTTTTACAATAATCTGTGATTTTTTCATTAATATGCTATTGGACTTTATTTTTAGAATTGAGTACGATACATAATATATATTTCTTTCTGCATCTGTGTTTCACTCATAGTAGCGAGAATTTTACTGAAAAACTGTTAAAAAGTGGTCTGAATGCAACTTCCTTGCATAAAATCTTCCCGTTAGATGGTGTTTCAGACCAAATTGCATTAACTACAGTAAATCCAAGAACACGTGGTTTGCAGAATATGATTAACAACTTAATTATTTATGGAACTACGAAGCTTTTTGTTAAATTGATTGAATTTTGGTAGTTAAAAAATAAAATTTTTTGACTTAAACTGTTTGGTTTCGAAGGAAATAGCGTTCACGAACTTAATTCTTCGATTAACATCCGTTCACGAACCACATTTCTCAATTAACCGGTTTACCCCCCTGAGCATGTCTTTTTAACAATTAAGGGCAAATAGGTCTTGAACAAACAGGATTTTTGTCAAAATTGAATTCCACCGTTATTTTATAATAAGAAATAACAATACAAAGTTTGAGAAAGCTGCATTAATGCATTTTATTACATACTTAACACTGATATGTTCTGTTTTGCATATATAATATAGCCAATATCAACATACCCTGTCTGATTTGGGTATATCAAACTACATCAAACGGTTCTCTAATGAAAGAGAAGTCGAAACCGAACCTGGCCTTCATTTCGCATACCATATCGAGTATTTCACAAAGCTGCGATTAAGTATGTCATAGTAAGAAATAACATATTAAAATATGAGACAGCTGCGTTCAAGTGTTCTTTTTTTTTCATCCAGAAACGGAAAAAATTGCGGGAAGGGGGAAATAACTCTTGAACGACAAAAAGGAATTTTGTAAAAAATCGAATTTGACATTCATTTCATAGTAAGAAATAACATATTAAAATTTGAGAAAGCTGCGTTAATGCGTTCTCTTTTTATCATCTGGAAACTGAAACATTCGCGCTTTTTTTTTACAATCAAGGGCAAATAACTCTTGAAGGACAAATGCGAATTTCGTCAAAATCGAATTTGACCTTCATTTCATAGTAAGAAATGACATATTAAAATTTTAGAAAGCTGCGTCAAAGCGTTCTCTTTTTATCCTCTGGAAACAGAAAAACTTGTGTTTTTTTAACAATAAAAGAGAAATAACTCTTGAACCACACATTGGAATTTCGTCAAAATCGCACTTGGCCTTCATTTTATAGTAAGAAATAGAGAAAGCTGCGTTAAAGCGTTCTCTTTTTATCATCTAGAAACTGAAACATTCGCGCTTTTTTTTACAATGAAGGGCAAATAACTCTTGAAGGACAAATGGGAATTTCGTCAAAATCAAACTTGACCTTCATTTCATAGTAAGAAATAATATATTTAAATTTGAGAAAGCTGCGTATAAGTGTTCTCTTTTTATCATCTGGAAACTGGAAATTTGCGTTTTTTAACAATCAAGAGCAAATTACTCTTGAACGATAAATGGGAATTTCGTCAAAATCAAACTTGACCTTCATTTCACAGTAAGAAATAACATATTAAAATTTGGGAAAGCTGCGTAAAAGCGTTCTCTTTTTATCATATCGAAACTGAAACATTCGCGCTTTTTTTTACAATCAAGGGCAAATAACTCTTGAAGGACAAATGGGAATTTCGTCAAAATTGAACTTGATCTTCATTTCTTAACTTAAGAAATAACATATTTAAATTTGAGAAAGTTGCGTAAAAGCGTTCTCTTTTTATCATCTGGAAACTGAAAAATTTGCACTTTTTAACAATCAAGGACAAATTACTCTTGAACGATAAATGGGAATTTCTTCAAAATCAACCTTGACCTTCATTTTACAGTAAAAAATAACATATTAAAATTTGAGAAAGCTGCGTACAAGCGTTCTTTTTTTATCATCTGGAAACGAAAAAGTGTGACGGACAGACGGACGGACGTGTAGATCACTTTATACCCCGACCTTACAGGTCGGAGTATAACTTGTTAATTCAATTTTATTTAAAGTCCATACTATTTCAGAAATTATGTGAAATGTCAAAAACAATAATTAAAGAGCAGATAATCCTGTCTCTTTGATCATCAAGGCCAGGCTCACCGTCATAAATGCACTGCATCTCCTTTTTTAATTGATACTACTTGTGAGTTAACTGTTAGGACTGAAGATTTAAACATCAATACATCAGCAAAACTTCATCATTCTTCAAGAAACATGAATTAATTGCAATAAGTAACCATATCGGAATCGCAGATTGGTTTTTGGTATTTTTGTGAATCGCGTATCGTTGAAACGTTTTTCAGCATCATACCCGAACGTTATACAGGCATAGCACCATTTACGAGTTAACCCGAAACGTAACGATCCAACAGGAAGTTTGACCAAAGTTAAAGCCGCTTCTCGGGAGAAGCGGCAATGACAGGAACTAATTTCGAAAAAAGCGATAAAATGATAATAAGAAAAAAACAGAAATAAACTAATAGACAATTAATATAACAAGTTATTCCAAAGCCAACGACTCTGCAGTCATACCATTCAACTATTTACGACAACTTTACCACCTACTTCTAATAAAAATGCCATACAAATCGTTGTATCACAGTTCACAATAGCGAAAAAAAAACTGGCAAATTTTAAGCTTTTGGATCTATATTCTACACTACTGGAAACATTCAATAGAAATAAGTGCCCTTTTAACTAATTATCGCTGCCGAAACCACTGACGGGTCCAGCGTTCAACAAAGGCGTACCAATAGGGCTCAAGAAAAAGGGAGATTCCAGTCGAATTAATAACAGTTTTTATCTATTTTTCCTAAATTGTGCTCGAAATTCTTTTTTTCAGATTAGGAAGATTAGGAGGACCAACCCCAAAACACGCTCCTCAATTCGAAAGTTTATAAACTTCAAATTCTAAAGGAAGTTTTTGAAGCTGTGTTCATTTCCGAACGAATTTAAAAATTAAAGTAAATCTAAGGTAAATTAAAGTTCATATGTAATTAGCGTTATTTTTTCCATTTGCCATAGAGTCTTCGTAAGTTTTATTGGCCTGAGGAGCAAGATTGCTTACCTCAAAACTTTGATGTAAATATGAAAAACTTGCGCAATAACATTGACTCTTCACTTAATGTAATGAGAAACTGATCGAAGCACAAAACTTACTAGGGTCAATAATCCGTAAAATAGTGGTCAAGATTTCATTCTTGTTTCTTAAACTACACTTAATAAGTACTCAGTATCGCTGCACTAAATAAGACAATCTTACATCAAAGCCCCGGTTAAAGTTGAAAAAATGTTAATGTCTAAGCAACCGTCAAAGTCAAACACCTGTAAGCATATATCTCGCTTTTCGAAACCAAAGATGAACTAATACGAAAGTTGCGTTTAAAAAATACAAATGTTGAAAATTTATAGCAAACTGTGTAAAAAGTGACAAAAAATCACCACCCCTATTAAGCTGGGTAATATTTAGGTAAAGGTAAGTGTTCAAATTTCAAAAACCGTACCTAAACATTACTCTGAACCGGGAAATATACTTAAAATTAGAAATTTGTTTACATTTTCTCACCGGCCTAAACGATATTCAATCGGACTAAACCAATTATGTACAAACTCTTCTTACCTAAACCGTTCGACGAGAACTCTGCTTCATAGGAGTGATAACAATGATTTGGGAATTAAACATTTGTGTCCTAGCTAGAAAAACAAAGACAGTGAGAAGCAGCAAATATATTTTATGGAAGACATTAAAAAATTATTGACAGTAATGAACACCAGCATAGTGGTCAGTATTAAGCGACGAATACCAGCATGGTGGTCAATATAAAGCAATGAACACAAGCATAGTGGTCAGTATTAAGCAATGAGCACAAGCATAGTGGTCAGTATTAAGAAATGAACATCAGCATAGTGGTCAGTATTAAGAAATGAACACCAGCATAGTGGTCAGTATTACACCAGCATAGTGGTCAGTGTTAAGCAGTGAAAACCAGCAGTATTAAGCAATGAATCCAAGCACAGTGGTCATTATTAAGCAATGAACACCAGCATAGTGGGCAGTATTAAGCGATGAATACCAGCATGGTGGTCAATATTAAGCAATGAACACAAGCATAGTGGTCAGTATTTAGAAATGAACATCAGCATAGTGGTCAGTGTTTTATTATTGTTGTTGTATTCATTTTTTTTTTCTCTTTAAATATATTCGCCCATTTGGCCAATTTAGCAAGAGCCCCCCTTTTGCGTTGTACCATTGGAAACCGAAATTCAAAACGTAAAAATAATCAAACTAGAAATTCATAATTCGTACAGAATTACGTATTCATATGGAAGTGAGACAATTATAGACAAAACAACTATATTACCCCTATCATACATGAAAATCAATCGCGCATCATCCTCATTAGAGTGAAAACACGCACGTTTAAATCATCACTTATATGATGAACAACGGCAGTAGAATACCGAAGGAACAAAGGGGTGATATTCACAAAAATCGAAGTCCAAAGACAGGGCAAAAACGAGAACACAGAAAACAATGACGTTAGACACAAAAACAATGACGCCAGACAGACACAAAGCACAGAACCAGAAACCACAACATTCAGAACAAAGGCACTCACAGTGTGAACTCCAGTGAAACTGAGAGTGACATCAGGTGCTCCGGAAGGGTAAGCATGTCCTGCTCTGTTAACAGCACCCGTCACACTGTGAGTGATTCAAAGCATTCAGGGGAAATTGTTATGGTTAAAATAAAGGAAAGGTTTAGGGTTATAGTCAGGAACACAATTAAGGTTATATTCAGGGAAAGGGTGAGATTTATATTTAGCGACAGTTATGGGTTAGGGTTAAAATAAAGCAAAGGGTTAGTGTTATAGTCAGAGAAACGGTTAGATTAATGTTGAACGTAAGGACTAGACTTATATTCAAGAAAACGGTTGGCGTTAAATTCAGGGAAAGGGTAAGGGTTATTCCTGCCAAATGGGTTCATGATTTGTCCGGAGCAAATGTACTAGTTTGAGATAAAAAAGAATTATTTTGCAGATCAGTTGTACAAATAAAATGATATGGAGTTCATGTACATGGGACAAAATCCCTATAAATACATTGTAAGATAAAGCAAATATAACTGTATAACAAGGCTTTCATTGTTTTTCTTCATCTTCCATATATCAGAAGTTTGCATGTCGATTTTTGAGTTTTGATAATTAAGGCCAAAATTACCAGTTATTGAACTTAATTAGTCAGCCATATGTCAAATATCTGTCAACAGGGTAATCCATTTGTTCAGGACAGAGCAGTTTATCGCCTCCAACAGTTTTCTATAAACTTCCAAAATAGACAATTTGAAAGGAAGGCTAAACATTGCAGATTTTAAAAAAAAAGGTGTACATTTGGGATATTCAGGATTGACCTCTAGGCGAGGTATACTGTTCATGTAAAAGAAACTCCGGTTTGCTGTCACATTGAGAGATTTTCTCATGCTTACACACTAAATTGTTTTACCCTCACATTTTTCTGTGGATTATTTTAATTTCTGTGCACTGCTTTTGCATACCAACAAGAAGCTCTAAAGTGCCTGTATCGCTTACCTTGACAATGGCTAATACATTAAGTCAAATAAACTTCTACGGTCTGAATTTCAAACAATGTAAAGAAACCTTTATGTCATATGGTTCAACATTTAACCACTTTCTCATTTGGTCATGAACCTGAAAAAAACATTTTTTGCAGAAGGCCATTTTAATACTTCTGTGGCCAGGTTAAGATCCAACTGACATAGCACTTTCAGAGGGGAATATCTTTGAATGTTTCCCCATATTGTTCAATATTAAAACTTTGTTTACAGCTGGCGGCCATCTTGGATATAGCCCTGACCCGCAAAACAACTTTTTCCAGGGGACGAACCAAATACTATTGTCGCCAAGTTTGGTTTCATTTAGCTCAGCAGTTTCAGAGAAGATCTTTGAATGTGTTTTCACAAAAACTATGTTCCCCACTGATGGCCCTCTTTGACATAGCTCTGAGCTGAAAAACAACTTTCTTACAGGGGACAACCAAAAGACTGTATGGCCGAGTTTGGTTCTAATTTGGTCATAAGCTTCAGTGGAGAAGATCTTTCGATGTCTTTTCTCATGGTCTATTGTTAAACCTATGTTCATAGCTTGCGGGCATCTTGGATATAGCGCTGAAAATTTTTCTTTGCAAGGGACCACCTAAGTACTATTGTGGCACAGTTTAATTCCAATAGGCTCAGAAGTTTCAGAGTAGAAGATCTTTGAATGAGTTTACCAAAACTATGTTCCCTGCTGGCAGCCATCTTGGATATAAATCTGACCTGAAAAACAACTTTTTGAAGGGGACCAAGTAAGGACTATTTGGCCAAGTTTGGTTCCAATCGGCCCAGTAGTTTCAGATGAGAAGATCTTTAAAGAAAAGTCTCGAGGTTAGGGGCATGTTGTCAGTTCTTTATCTCCGTCAGTAATGGAAAAGGGGATGTAGTACAAACATCTGCAGAAATCGTATATAAGATAAGAAATTGTCCAAATCATCAAAAACATGGAGAAAACAATAATAATTGCACAAAGTACATTTTTTCCCAAAGAAAGTCCAAATTTGAAATTGATCTCCGTACCCGAAACAACTGGGATTGCCGCCCTCTGACTCAACATGTGAATTTTTTGAAAATATAATTAATGGCAAGTCGCAGGTGGTAAATATGAGAGGCATTTGTTCTTTCGGGGAATTGTTATCTGTTGGAAACTTCCTTAACAATGTAAAAAATATATCAACCAAAATCAATGAAACGTTAGTCGCCTGTGTAAAAATTGAGGGGTGTCCATACATTGCACAATATTTCACTGTTTTTCGATTCATATAAAACAAGCAAAATGGGTTCAAAACCCCGTTAGACATCACAAAGTTCCGTAATACAGTTTATATAGTATTACAGTTGATTTATTTGCTCTAATAAGACAAGATACAGCGGCATATCGGCTTTTCTCCGCATCAAATCGCCGTCACCTTAACAACTCTGCACCGCCCCCGTATGTTATATTGGATACGGTGATTAAGATTTGCTAACTCAGCAAGACATGATTGATTTTGTTTCAAATTCCAGCAGTCTTTATCTGCTTCATGCCAAGTATGTCTGCTCTTTGAAATGTAATAGCATAAATTGGTTACTACATCAAAGTGCCAACCTTTAGTACAAAGATGAAGTTTACACGTTTCATTACGATCGGAATTCTTGAACATATCAGTCAAAGAAATTTGTTGACAATTTACCCCCAGTTAATCCAAGTGAACACGTGCAATTGTATGTGCTGCCTTTTACAAAGCAAGACCCCCCATTTCGACAAGGGAGGCCAAAACATGGAGTTAGTTCACAGTTTTTACCAGTATACCCATTTAAGCACGAACATGTGTATTCATTGCCCACATGCCTGAATCTCCCGTTGTTTAAGAGCACGGATTGGTCTGATATTGACATCATGGACCATGATATCCATGCGGACAAACACAAGATATCACAAGTGCTGTTGTTCATGAATTCAATATTATCACAACGGGATATAACTAAATGTTTTGACTTCGACCGACACAAAATGTCTTGTTTTCTAAAAATACACATTGAAAATTATTTGAACATGTAACGTTAGTGCACGGTGTTTTTTCACACAATCGACCGGTTAAACGATTTTGACATTCGCATGAGAAGTCGCCATTATTTTCCTCGTGACATTTTCCGTCGTGTGAAACATGGATTTTTATTCGTTCGTAAGTACAAATATGCCACAAGAACTGCAAAGAAAATAGTACTTATCATTAACACCGACGCAAGGATTTTCAAAAACTGAATTTTGCGATTAGTTGAATTTCTTTGGTATTTGGGTTTCTGTTTGAATGGTGCAGTATCTTTCTGTCTCTGGATTTAAGGTCCCTTGCTCCTGTACTTCCGTTTGGATTGCATCATAAACATGCTTCCTCGTACTCTAAAACTTGTTGTGAACTGTTTTGGGTTCTTTTTCTACCAAAGGTAACATAAGAATATTTGTTATTAATATTCGAAGACATATTTAGATTCTTTCCAGCGAAGACTTCCCTATCAGCTTATAAGCTTTTTAACCGACGAACGTTTAAAGATGATCATCATACTGAATCAAATGATAAATATATATTTTGACTAACGTTATTTCCGACCTTACACGGATTTAACAATTGACAATGGCATAGCAGCTTCTGGGATTCTTATGGCGTTCATTGTAATAAATAATATGGCTTTCTCTTTGTCTTTTTAGTGTTTATCGCTGTATGTTGGATGTTGATCTTTGGTTCTCGTAATCGTAACATTTTCAGGTTAGGACGCATTAGAGGTTTGATTCATCCATAAAACAAAGTCCGTGAAGAGATTATCTGCACTTGAGATGAATGCTTTCTATATACATGTATGTCAGTTGTGTTGTAATTCGAAGGAAGGGTCGCATCCCAGTATAAAAGACTTTATTTTTGCTCAATCGCAAAATCCCGAAAAATCAAAGGAACTTAAAAATTGTTGAAATCCCGAAACCCGGTGTATTGATTTCTTGAAATCCCGAGCCTAATTTATAGAAATCCCAAGCTTAAAAATTTCAAATCTAGTAATCCCGAAAAAGACCCCCTCGTATGTATGAGGCGCCGTTTTGCTATTTATTTCCCTTTTTTTATATAAAAAATATTTTCGAATGTAAAAAAATCCCGATTTTCTGATAAAAAAATAATTCTTGATATCAAAAATTTAATTTTTGTTACATCAGAAATATTTTTTTGATATCAAAAATTTATCAAAAACTCGAATTTTTAATATAAAAAAATTCTCTGATATTTAAAAATCGACTTTCTGTTCAAAAAACGATTTCCTGGTACCACAAAGTCAAATTTCTGATATAAGGAAATCCATTATATTTTTTGATATAAGAAAATTCGATCTTTTTATATAAAAATAATTTTTGAAATCAAAAATATGTTTTTTATATCAACAAATTGAATTTTTGATATCATAAAATCAAAGCTATTTTTAATATCAGAAATTCATTGTTTTTATATCAGAAATTCAATTTTTTTCCATATCAGAAAATGGATTTTTATATCAAACAATATTTTCTGATATCCAAAATTCATGTTTGATATAAAAAAAATAAATTTTTGATATAAAAAATCAAAACTATTTTCTGATATCAGAAATTCATTTATGATATTTTTTAAACCAGAAATTCGAATTTTTACATCAGAAATTCTGATTTTCTGATATGAAGAAATAGTTTTTATATCAGACCTTATTTTTTGTATAAAAAATCTGAATATCTAATTTAAAAAAAAAATCGTACTTCTGATATCAAAAACGAATTCTATCATAAATGTTGGCATTTTTTATCTGTTATTACTAAATGTTTTCCCCACCATTTGTTTTAGTAGTGCCCACATCCCATGATTTTATTTAGTCTATTTTTTTTGCAATTGATTCGACGAGTGTCTAGTGGTGTTGTGTTGTGATGGTTTTCTAGACGATTAGGAACGGATACATCTTTGACGGTAAACGGATAACAGCGATTATAAGAACACATTGGCAGTTTATATTAATCGTTTTTGTTGAGGATCTTGCATTTCTAAGAAAAAAAGACATGGATGTAGTGTAGTTCGAGATCAAGAAAGTAATTCCGCTCAAAACCGGTTCTAGAGGGCGTCTTGAACGTACTATGATTGATTGATTGAATATTGTTTAACGTCTAATCAGCAATATTTCAACTAGATCAAGACGAGAACAAGTTTGTTAATAAATAATTACTTTGGGGTATGAAAAGGGCCATGGGACGGGAAATTCTGACTGCCACTGGAAAAGTAGGGTGAAATCGAAAAGGGCGGAGGATTTAGGCTTGTAGCCGATCACCTACGGACCACTCAAAAAAGCTTGCTACAAGGGTTCTTAACGTGCAGAAAGCGTGGCATTTCTTCCAACACGTGGACCTGAGTTTACATCCCATCCGAAAGATGGGTTGTGTATTTATTAATCCCGCACAACCACGGAATGGGTCCTATTTTTATATCCCGGGACCCTCGGGGTCAGCCCCCGTTTAGGAGGGGTCACAACCCGCAAGCCGGAGATACTAGGTCCTATTTCTATATCCCGGGGTTCCCTCGGGGTCCTCTGTTAGGAAGACTCATACTCCAAGCTCAGAGGATGCTGCGGGCCTATTCATAAGCCGGGACCGCGCACGGCGGTGAACGTACTATGTGTAATCGGGCTAAGCTTTATTGAAGATCTCATCGTGACTTCAAGAACAACAATAAAAATGCCCCTTCATTTCTTTGTCATGCATTGATAGAGATATAGGGTGTATTTCTTTCGTCAGTTTAGAACATGTCCAGAACGTCCTCTGTGCCCATGGACAATGAAGTAAAAAAGAACAGTCAGCACAACAAAATGGTTGACAGTTTCAGCATCGGATACTTTTTTTTAACTGATCAGTTATCATCAAAATTACTAATCATATTCTGTGAAAATAAATGATATTTAGATTCTTTGTAATTATTCCATGCCTATGAAAATGTCAAAATTTGAAAAATCAGCTCCTTTTACTCCATCTGAAATAATCCAGATTTAGTATCAAATTTAAAAAATTTTAAGCAATAAACCATTTTAAAAGTTAAGAAAAAGTGATTGTGAGTATTTTCTCTTATTTTCATCATGTTTAAACCAAAATCTTATATTGCCCGATGAAAATCAATTATCAGAAAAAAATATTTTTGATTATTTCAGAATGTTGCCGATGTTCACTTCTGTTTTAAAATGTGACAATTTAATTCTTCTTTTCATTCAAAATTTTATTTTACATCAATGGACGTCAAGCATGTTTTGGCTGACAAAACAAAACCGAAATCTCAACGGATGTCAACAAATGACGCCATGTTGGATTCTGTCTGTACTAGCGAAAAAGATGGTGCACGCGGAACAGTGTTCTGACTGTTCTCGCACACTGTTCTGGTGCAATTCATTGACCAGAACGTGTTCAGAACTGGAGAAAGAAGTACACCCCATGTCCTATATACACTACATGCACAAAATATCCTTTAATTGTTTTTAAAGTATAACACAAACTCTAAAATAACACGACTTTAGCAAACAGTCCAGCAGGGTCACTATGTGAACACGTAAAAATATACAAATGGACACAAATAAAACGAACTTAAGCACGAATCTAAATCGCATGAAATGCATAGACACAAGACTTTTTGAGCAGGAAATGTGAATTATAAGCCGGTATGGCAGAAAATATGATTTTTTTTGTCTCTTGTAGGGGAAATTTGGTCATTGAATTCTGTGAAATTGTGGCAACAATGGGTTGTATAACAATACAGGTCAGTTGCTATTGAATGGGATTGAATTTCTGAAAGATAAGTATTCTCTAAGAAGCCTCATCTAAATGTCAATGAAGAAAATATGAGAAATACCCGATTTGAAAAGAGAAGTCAACTAGTTAATCGTAAATTCTAGTCACATGAAACCTGTAAATCTTGGTTACATGATTCCTGTAAATCTTTGCCACATTATTCCTTTCTTTTTTTTAAATGAACAGACAAAAACTGGTACAAGCGAATGGCAAATATTGCTTTTACTGCGGCCAAGTCATTCATGGAACAGAAACTAAATAACTGAATATTAATTTTCTGGATGTGGCAGCCATCCAATGAACTTTCCTGTCAAGTAGGTGGTTTCAATTGGTATTCCCATGTCTAATATGCTGTAGTATTTCAGAAATGGATGTCATGGTAAACGTTTATAATTAAGTCATTCAATCGTGAAATGTAGGTCAAAGTTTTGAATCACACAAAGCTGAAGCAATTGAGTGACCAACGTCAGATACAGTACACTGTTTGACAGAGAAAATATGAACACTTCAGCTCTAATCTCATGAAGGGAAAATTGTAATTTATTTATTAGTCTACAGAAAAAGGACTTCTAGGTGTCAGAAATCCTTTTTTCTGACAATTCCATTCCTGGAGACACTTCTGTTTTTAGGGGTTCACACTGTTAGTGCTTTATTTATTTAATTTATTTTTTTATCATTTTTTTTTTTGCGTTTGTATTATATCCTGTTTCTTTCGGCTTCGTCATTAACGTTCTCTGTCTGTATATGATCCTTAAATTACCATGGATTCTGGCTATGATTTTTGGTTGTTGCTTCGATTTTCCTATCTGGATTTTTTGCAATAATGTCAAACACTTCGACAAATGTACAAACAATGTGAAAAAGACAAACAAGTTTCGTTGAAAAGTACATGTGTACTCTGCAATTACGGAGGAAATCCAGATAATATAGACAGGCCTTTCAAGACTCAAATAGGCTGATATTACAAAATTCAGTAACAGTAAGGGAATCTGGAAATGAAAATAAAGAAATACAAATGCGTGGTGCATATTCACAATGTATACTGAAGCATTACATGGCTGTTTACGGTAGGTACCGATATTTGAAGCATACATTCAGATTCTAATACAGTAAAACGACAGCATGAGTATCTGGGAAAAGAAAAACAATAGAAAACAAAACACTTATTGCACATTTGCAATATAAATTGAAGCATTCCTGCAGATGGTTCGGTTGGAGTTGTGGAGGTGGAATAAGGTAATATGACAAAGTCCAATGATAAAAGGGAAATTTGAAATAAAAATACAGAAAACAAAATATAAGCTGCACATTTACAATATATACTGTTGCATTCCTGCAAAGTTAATCGAAAAGAACCATGAAATTTAGGAGGAGTTGCGGATAATGAATGCACACCCTGAAGACTCCAATAGGTTACAAATGACATAGTCCTATGACAGTTTGAAAAACTAGACAAAATAAAAATAGAAACGCCAATAACATTGGTTGATTCAGATAGTGTGTTTTTCACACAAGAAAGGCAAAGGCAACGGTTAATTTTAGATAGAAATTTATCTGAATGGATCACAGCAGAGACTTAAATTTTTACTGTTAGAATATTACTTGTAGGATGCGTACAGCTGTTACTAGGTCACCAAAACGAAGTTAGCGGAGACTTATTGTTTTAACTCTGTTACTTTTTGTTATCCAAACATTTTCTCAAAGATGGTTGGACCAAACTCAACGAAACCCCAAGATGTGCAAGAGGGTCTTTGAATTTTCAAAATCGCCACAATCATTGGTCATTTTGAATTTGACCTAAAATCTTGTGTTTGGATTAACCCGAAAACCATAAAAGATAGCTGATAAAGTGTATCGACAAAAATGTTTATTAGGTCACGACGGACGTTTGTTACCTTAGGCCGAAACTCATTTTTGTCGCATCTTTACGTATGTTTTTCTCGAAAACGGTAAGAGATAGAAACCAGGACTGGGTTGCACAAACGTCAATCAAGGTTAATTTACATTTAAATTTTAAGTGTAAATGAAATCCTTAACAAATTCAACCAAATTAATTTACACTTGGAATTTAAACGTTAATTAACTTTAATTGACGTTTGTGCCACCCAGTCCTGGAACCTTTTCCATTCAACTTAGGTGTTATGTGTTACGTTTAAAAAATACCAAGGTCAAAGGCAATTGATCGCTTTGAACTTTGACCCTAGACCTGTCATTGTTTTAACCCATAAACCGTAAAAGATAGCTGATTAATTGTAATGGCGAAAATGTGTGTCCTGTTATGATCTACATTTGGTATCATTGGACCAACCGTTTAGAGCCTATGCACCAAAAGCCGTTTTTGTTGTCTGTATTTTGGAGTTTTTGCTAATAGCTCAAATACTATTGGAGATAAAAACAAACTTTCAATGGAAAATATGTTCAGGAAGACTTGACCTTAAAAATGAGGACGAAGTCAAAGAAAAATTAATGATTAGAGTATCAATAAATGTACACATTAAGCATAGATTGTCAATTTTTTTATCGGTGAATTAACGATAAGAGCATAATGATGCAACTTCCGGGAAAGACTATAAGAATATAACATCGGGGGAAGTGCAATCTCAGACACCCAAGGTTAAGATTTCAATACTTCTCTGACGAGGCTTGCCGAGTCAGAGAATAATTGAAATCTTACCCGAGGGTGTCTGAGATTTCTAAATCTTGCATTTTCAACGATGTTTGATTATTTTTCTCACTTTTGTTCATAAAAACGTCTTTCGGCGACGCCGTGTTGTCCTTACCATCCGCCATTACTTAGCGACTCNCCATGACGTCAATGACGTCATAGTATGCACGAGGCTATCTCACATGGGGTGGTGTGAGACAATATGAAACTTATACGGGTGGGTGTGCGAGACAAGGAAATCTCACACACCCAAGGGCAAGATTAAGGTTGTCTCTGACGAGGATTCGCCGAGTCAAGAGACTACCTTATCTTGCCCGAGGATGTGTAAGATTTACCTTGTCTCGCACACATACGCGTGTTTGATTTGTTTTCTCACCCTGCCAACACGAACGGGCAGTTGCTCAATTTGACATTGGACATCATGTTTCGGACTATCAAGCATAACGTTGTTTTTTCTTTTGACACTAAATAATTCAAAACATAATACATTACACAATTATTTACTTGGCTTACTCTGGCTTTTCATTTGTATTTACTTATACACTGAAATCGTTGATCTGAAATTTGACCTTCCTGACTTTTGTTTACTTATGGAAGTTATGTCCACTTTTATGACGTCATATGATTCGAGCGGGGTTTTTGAATGTTGAGTATTACGTTATTTTCAGAATTATCTGGCACATATAATAGGTGTCAAGAGTTAAAGACACAGTTTTATAAGTCGACGTTGTTGGAAAATGTGCTTATTTAAAAAGAAAATAAACAGCTGCGCCAAGAGCGCATGATACGCCCGTCCCCACTTTAAAAGCAAACTGATTAAATGATTCTTGAAATTAAGAACTCCATATGATCAAACATGACAAGGGACTTCTGATATGTATCTGATGTTAAGCAGTAAAAAATGTATATTGGTTTAGGGGTAGTAATGTCTTAAAATAAAAGATTTCAATGTGTAGACAGAAATTACAATTTCATACTTTTTTGAAATAATCAAAGTCCTATAACTCTGGAACGAAAAATCCTTCCACAAAATAAAACGATCGAGAGCTATCTTCCTTCATATCCAACAATCTTCCAAAGTTTCAAGAAAAATGAATAATGTGTTCTCTAGCTAAAATATGACGTGTGGACGGAAATGGTATTTCATGCTTTTTTTTAAATAATCAAAGTCCAATAACTCTGGAACGAAAAATCCATCGACAAAATAAAATAATAGGGAGCTTCTCTCGTCATACCCAACAATCCTGCAAAGTTTCAAGAAAAATGATCAAGGCGTTCTCTAGTTAGAGTACGACATGTAGACGAAAATTGAGATTTCAAGCTTTTTTGAATTAATCAAAGTCCCATAACTCTGGAACGAAAAATCCATCAACAAAATAAAACGATAGTGAGCTTCCTTCCTTCATACCCAACAATCCTGCAAAGTTTCAAGAAAAATTATCAAAGCGTCCTCTAGTTAGAGTACGACATGTGGACGAAAATTGCAATTTCAAGCTTTTCTGAAATAATCAAAGTCCCGTAACTCTGGAACGAAAAATCCAAAGACAAAATAAAACGATAGGGAGCTTTCTTCCGTCATACTCAACAATCCTGCAAAGTTTCAAGAAAAATGATCAAAGCGTTCTCTAGTTAGAGTACGACGTGTGGACGGACGGACACAAAAAAACCGCGGGAAAAGGATCGTGTAGGTGTTCTCACCCAGGCGGGCGGGTGAGACGGAAAAATCTCACCCAGGCATTGGATACATAGAAAGCACTACAGGTAGGGTGAGAAATATAGTATCTACCCCAAGGGAAAAGACGAGATAGGCTGATCTCAAACCAGAAGGCTAAGATATCATGTCCATCCCGAGGCTTGCCGAGGGATGGACAAAAGATATCTTAGCCTGAGGGTTTGAGATCAGCCTATCTCGCATTTTCATGAGGGTTTGATACTTTTTCTCGCTTTAACGTCCTGAAATAACCCGAAAAACTATGCTCAGCTTTGACTTTCACATAGATATATCACAAACGTTCCCGGGAAAAAGATGACGTCACAATTACTTTACGTTTACCAAAGCTGGATGGTAACTTCGTTGACAACAATTGGCGCACTATTTAAAATCTCCGTTTAAATAAAAACTGCATTTCTCGCAGTTCATGACACATTTCAGCTTAAAAGGTACATGTCCATTCTTTATTTAAACAGAAAGAGTTATTAAATTAGAAATCAAATAAAACTGGATAAATCGTTTGAAAATTCGAAGCGATGGCAGACATCTTGAATTTTTTGCACGTGCTTGCGATTGATGTGAGAAAGCCCCCCGCAAAGGGGTGAGATAATATGAATCTAACACGGGTGGGTGTGCGAGACAAGGAAATCTCACACACCCAAGGGCAAGGTTAAGGTTGTCCCTGACGAGGCTTTGCCGAGTCAGAGACTACCTAATCTTGCCCGAGGTTGTGTAAGATTTACCTTGTCTCGCACACATACCCGTGTTTGATTTGTTTTCTCACCCTGCCAACACGAACGGGCAGTTGCTCATTTTGACATTGGACATCATGTTTTGTACTACTAAGCATATACGCTGGATTTCTGTTGACACTAAATAATTCAAAGCATAATACATTACACAATTATTTACTTGGCTTACTGTGGCTTTTCATTTGTGTCTACTTATACACTGAAATCGTTGATCTGAAATTTGACCTTCCCCACTTTTGTTTACTTACGGAAGTTATGTCCCCTTTTATGACGTCATAAGATTCAAGCGGGATTTTTGAATGTTGAGTATAACGTTATTTTTAGAATTATCTGGTACATATAATAGGTGTCAAGAGTTAAAGACACAGTTTTATAAGTCGACGTTGTTTGAAAATGTGCTTATCTAAAAAGGAAAAACATAAAGACAAGTGCTTTATGAATGTCAAGCAGATACAAAAATCGCGGGAAAAAGATCGTGTAAGTGTTCTCACCCAGGCGGCGGGGTGAGACGGAAAATGGGTGGGTGAGACAATATGAATCTAACACGGGTGGGTGTGCGAGACAAGGAAATCTCACACACCCAAGGGCAAGATTAAGGTTGTCTCTGACGAGGCTGTGTTTGATTTGTTTTCTCACCCTGCCAACACGAACGGGCAGTTGCTCATTTTGACATTGGACATCATGTTTTGTACTACTAAGCATATACGCTGGATTTCTGTTGACACTAAATAATTCAAAGCATAATACATTACACAATTATTTACTTGGCTTACTGTGGCTTTTCATTTGTGTCTACTTATACACTGAAATCGTTGATCTGAAATTTGACCTTCCCCACTTTTGTTTACTTACGGGAGTTATGTCCCCTTTTATGACGTCATAAGATTCAAGCGGGATTTTTGAATGTCAAGTATAACGTTATTTTTAGAATTATCTGGTACATATAATAGGTGTCAAGAGTTAAAGACACAGTTTTATAAGTCGACGTTGTTTGAAAATGTGCTTATCTAAAAAGGAAAAACATAAAGACAAGTGCATTATGAATGTCAAGCAGATACAAAAATCGCGGGAAAAAGATCGTGTAAGTGTTCTCACCCAGGCGGTTGGGTGAGACGGAAAATGGGTGGGTGAGACGGAAAAATCTCACCCAGGCATTGGATACATAGAAATCACTACAGGTAGGGTGAGAAGGAAAAATCTCACCCAGGCATTGGATACATAGAATGCACTACAGGTAGGGTGAGAAAGGCTGATCTCACCCACCCCAAATTACGAGATTTCTCTATCCCATAGGCGAGAAAGAAAAATCTCACAGCACTAAAAATAGGAACTGACCTGTCTCAAAAGTGAGAAATATTAATTGTTCTTCGAAGAGTAGTCACAACGAAATTTGCCGCGACTTTTCTCCAAATATCTTTTTAAGTAAATGTTAAAGGATGACAAGGCATACACCAGTGGAAAGCTAATTTTTTGCCTCTTCAGACCATGCATTACCATAATTTTACAACAAAAGGTTAAAAAGTTTTCCATTACCCATTTATGTTATTTTAGCAGAAAATTTCAGCCGAAAACAGAGGGAGTATACCTGTTTAATTGAATACCTGTATTTATTGTTATAATGCCCTGGGGTCTATCGATTAACCAAAACACGTGGGTCGGAAGTTAAGCAAAAAAATAATTAAGTAATTACTTAATAAAGTGTCAACAAAAACTTTTTACCTGTAAACAAATTTATTTTAATGAAAGTAAATTGTAACTGGATATTGGTTCTGCAAATTTTAGATTTACCTAAACATTTTTATGCAAATTTGTAAACAAACACAATTCTGTTTGTTCATTGGCCATCTGAATAAACAACAAACAAGCATCCTATATGCAAATAAGTAATTCATAGGCAATGGATTTTGTGTCTTTTCATTGGTTCTTTGGTTTGCGTAAATCATTCATCAATCACTCCCACATGGAATTTCTTTAAAATTTGAGTGAAATTAACATTAAAGCCTATGGAAGATATTTTTATTTGAACTTTGATTATTTCGGTAAATATACCAAGAGTAGCGGCAAAAAATTAGAAAATGATGCATATATGTTTTATCAGGGTCTTATTTAAAATAGCTACAGCGATTTAAGCTGCGGCAAACTTCGTTGTGCGTACTTTAGTAATCTCATAGATAGGTAGACCAAGCTTAAAAAAAACTTGTATGACTTTTAGTGTAACTCAAATTTTGAAATAATTACACACCATAGAAGAAATTTCATAGGAAAATGGAACACTATCCCAATAGTTGCAATCAGGTCTTGGAATTTTCAAAATGGCGCCGGTTGCCATGAAAACGGCAAAAAGGCGGAAAATTTTAAAGTGCTCAGAATTTGATGATCTTTACAAAAATATTACGTAACATGTAGGAAATTAGTTTCTGGTCTCCAAGACTTCAAAAAGCTACCGTTACCATGAAATGAAAAAAAAAGCGGGAAAATTGAAAGTGCTCAGAATGAATGAAACTGAGCAGAAAGGTTGCCTTGTATGTATGGAAGTGATTTGTATCCCTGATTTCTTATTTGGGAGTTCGTTTGAGACCCTTTTGTATCAGCATCCTGCTACAGTTATAAGTTTTCATATTTATGCTGTAACTGAATCAATACGAGGCTAAATCATTGAAAACTGTTGTCATCGTATATATTTGGTTTCTTATTTTCTAACATATTTAACAAAGTTTGATTGGATCAAAATTAACCAAGTACCAACAAAATAATTGCAATGTTTCGACAGAAACGGAGGGGAAATGTGTTTTTGTTTATATCGTGACCACTAAATACTGTACCAAATCTTTGCCAAGAGATACTGATACACCATGAGGCCCTCATGAGGCGAAGCGGCGAAAAATAAATATTCTGGCATGCAAAATTTTGAAAATTTATATTCTGGCTCGACCGAAACTGCCCCCCACCTCAGAATCAAATGGTCGTCCCCTAATCTCACCTAGTGTAGCTGACATTTTGGTGGCAAAAAGCCAATGTCTTTGATGAGGGAAGGTGTATTTATTGCAGGGATACTAATGCTGATTGTCAACACACATCGTGTCACTCCTGGATGAGCTTATGTATGTCCATATTATGTTCTGGAAGTTGTGAAATATTTTCTGATATTGTAATATCGATATGCTTTGTATCCTTGTCTAGGATGTAATACTATCCTGTTATACAAATTATGTCCATTGCCCCCACCCCTTGATATTATATTTGTTACTCAGGTTTCAGACGGGGTAAATAGCCTGATATGAAAAAGAAAGGAAATGGGGTAAATGTCAAGGAGACAACATCCCATATCCAGGTTAAAACGACCCAAAACAAAGCATCTAGGGGTTTGGTTATATTTCGTGGGGCGAAGGGTATATCACGCGATATACCCCGTTTGTAACCTGGATTACATTTATATTCCGGTGAACGGTCCTGGGGAAATGAAATCTACGAAAAAGTGTTTCATTTCGATTCCACCACGTTGTTCTCGTGTAATTAATTTCCATGACAACTTATAGTCCCTGGCAGTTTTACGCATATATGTTGACATTCAAAGAATGTAATCCAATAAGAAACAGGCTTACTGTTTGCTCGAGTATGTACTTTTCATAACTGAAAACTGTTACATCAGGGTTTTCGTTATCATAAACTAGTTAAAACATTTACTAAATTCTATCATTGATATAAAGACTTCATTCATAAATACAATGCAACCTGTAAACATCTAATCAAGGCTAGTATTTCATATCCCTTATTTTACGGTAATGTTTTACATTAGAGTGAAAAATACTTAAAACTCGCCTAACACACTTATAAAACCTTTAAATCGTCTAATTCATACGGGTTATAATCGTATGGCCTTCTTTGGTATAAACATTGATTTTTTGATAGTGTCTTTGCATCTGAACTAAACACATTCTAAATTTCTAAAATCAGTATTCTGGTATATGTATGAAATCATTATGCTAAACTCATCATGGGAAGGGGTCTTGGTGGAAGCTGTATACTTAGGGTTCATAACTTTATTTGTCAGTTGGTAATGAGTCTGGAGCTGGTATGTCAGTTAACTGCTAGTAGTCTTTTGTGATTTCATGTTTATGTCCGTATGTTTAGTTCTTTCATCACTATGTCCGTCTGTCTGTCTGTCTGTCAAAAATTTCAAAAATCTTCTCCTCTGAAATCACTGGGCTAAATGTAATCAAACTTGGCCTGAATCATCATCAGGGTATGGCTTCTCAAGTTGATGTTCAGTTTGTCCCTCTGTCGAACAACATGGCCGCCATTGCTAAAAATAGAACATAGGGGTAAATTGCAGTTTTTGGCTAATAACTCGAAAACCGTTACAGATATAAAAAAATCTGACGCGAAATAAAAATGATCAGCATGATGAGATCTATCTACTGTGTAATTTTGAAGAAAATCTGAAAACCCATCTCGGAGTTATTGCCCTTTTTCCGTAAAATTTTCAAAATTTGTGTATTTTTTATTTCAAAAAGTGTAACAGATAGAGGTCAAATGTACATTGCAAAAAGGTTCAGCATATCATGATCTACAAACCTTGAAATTTTGAAGAAAACCCAAAAAACCCTTGGAGGAGATATTGCCCTTTTTTCATGGAATTTTTAAAATTTTCATATTTCTCGTCATTTATTCATAAAACTACAGAAGATGAAGGTTAAGTGTAAATTGATAAAATGTTTGCCATGCTGTGTGGATTTCAAAACTGGTGTTTAAAAATTGTTTGTTGACCGCCATTTTCAAAATGGCCGCCGAAAAAATGCGGGAAAATTCAACATCGTTCGAATTCAATGAAATTTGGTTTCCAAATAGATATTGATGTAGCGACTTCAAAACCGTGTTGAAAAGTGTTCGTCGACCGCCATTTTCAAAATGGCCGCCAAAAAAGGCGGGAAAATTCAACATTGTCCAATTTCAATGAAATTTGGTGTCCAAGTGGGAATTGATGTCACTACTTCAAAACCGGTGTTGAAAATTGTTCGTTGACAGCCATTTTCAAAATGGCCACCAAAAAAGGCGGTAATGTTCAACATTGTCCAATTTCAATGAAATTTGGTTTCCAAATAGGTATTGATGTCACAATTTCAAAACTGATCTTGAAAATTGTTTGCTGACGGCCATTTTCAAAATGGCAGCCAAAAAGGCGGGAAAATTCAACATTGTCCGATTCAATGAAATTTGGTTTCTAAATAGATATTGATGTTGCGACTTCAAACAGATGTTGAAAATTGTTCATTGACCGCCATTTACAAAATGATGTCTCAACTTCAAAACTGGTGTTGAAGGTGGTCCTTAGCAAGAATGTTTTTTGTCAAAAAAGCCCAACAAAGAAATATAGGAAAACATTATCAGACTTTCAATACAGTTCAAGATGTAATATTTTTGACGAGCTACCAAAGTTTGAGAGACTGAAGATCAACTGTATAACTTACAATGCTAGCAACTGAAAGCCAGGTAAGCGATACAGGCTCCTGGGAGCCTCTGGTTTCTATTACATCTGTAAACCAGAATATAAATACATATCATGCACATGGTACCAAATGAGGGTAATGAGAAAACTACCAAACAGAATTGGCAAGAGCCGAAATCCAATGAGAAAAAGACAAAGCAGGTAATATTGTCAACCACAATGGTATGGTCCTGACTTGATACAGACATTTAAAAAGAACGGTGTCTTATAACCGGTTTTATGGCGCGCCAAAAATTATGGTCATCTGCAAAATCGACAAACATTTCTAAGAGTGTTAATGGCAAAAAAAAATATGATAAAAAAATCAAAGGGCTATGCAGTTATGTTGTTAACCATACGAAATACATTGGTAGTTAATTTTGATTAGAAATTTGAAAATGAAATATTATAAGCAAAATTATATGTTTCTCATTTTAGCCAGAGGTCTGTATGAAGACCATGATGCTTAAAGGCAAATAAAACAAGAGAATATTAGAAGATTCTTCCTTAAAATTATTACATGACAGAGAAACGTTCGGAATGGGCTGCCCATTGAAATAAATTTATTCTACCAATTGGTCCTTAAATGTGTAAGCTAAGTAGCAAATACAGTAAAAATTAAAAGGAATGCCAGATATTTTTTTTTTAATTTCACATTTTTTTATGTTGTGTCTACATTTTCAAAACTGTTGAGGTACAAATATATCGCTTTCTGCTGTTACACCATGTATCGTCTAAACGAAAGCCCTCGTTTGCTTTCCATAGCTGTACACAGTTTTCAGAAGCTGGCTGTTTCGGAGCCCAGAGGATTGACTTACGGTGAATAACCGATTTCTCTTGGTTACATTGCCAGTGATAATGAGTGCCGTTTGACCGACCACCAACCCACGCATCCTCTCTAATATACTGATACAGCCAGTCAGCTTCATCACGGGTTTGTATTTCAGCTAAGCATGACGGTGGATTATCTAATGAAGATTGGCAGAATTCATTTGCTCTCTGCCAAGTCTGTCTGTCTTTTGAAATGTAATAACACAAGTATGTCGCCACATTAAAATGCCATCCGTCACTACAGGGTTTTAGTTCACATGTTTCGTATCCATTAGTTGTATTTAAACTGAATGTCAAAATCTGGTTTAGAATGCACGGGATATGTTGACAATTCATACCTGTAATACCAGGTGGACAAGTACAAATGTATGAACTGCCTCTGATTGAGCAAGATCCTCCATTTTGGCACGGAGAACTGAAACACGGAGTTTGTTGACAATTGTCACCGGAATATCCATTTAAACATGAACACTTGTACGTACTTCCATCTAAGCTGCATACTCCATTGTTTACACATGGTTTGTGGCTACATAGATCGACCTTCTTTTCACAATTAGGACCATAAAACCCAGATTCACAATGACACGATGTTGACACAATACATGTGCCATTGTTGAAGCACCTTGAGGTATCACACGTAGAAACGTGAAGAATAATATCCCGATTAACACAAAATGACATTTTTGCAGAAAAAACGCAGTATAAATCATGGGAACATGATACGTTTGTGCAAGGTGTTATTTCACAAAATTGGCCCGTTATCCCACTTTTACATTCACACCAGAATTTATCACTAGCTTCAAGATGACATTTCCCGTCATTCAAACATGGATCTGACAAACACGGATTGTCCTCTTTTCTGATGTATAGATATATTGAAAAGTTCGCCAGTATTGCGGAAGCCATCATAAATACAATTGCTGTTGTTTTCCATGATAACGTTCCTTGAGTTTGTAATGCGGAAATTTCGGGAGTTATAGTTGTTTGATTGCAAGTAGTAGGGCTATTGTTGACGGGTTCCACGTAAATTGCATCAGAGTTGGCTCCATTTTCTTCTATATTGTCACCATTCAGGTGCTGTAGACTAAGGTATTGATGATACGTCGTGTCTCCAGACATCTGGATAAAAACAAGTCTTGATATTCTCCAAGTTTAATCCTACAAGTTGAATATCTTGAACAGCACTAACTAGGCTTCTAAGCTGCTAAATTTATTTAAATCATAATAGTAAATATTTAGGAAAAAGTCACTTACGAAAGCTTACACACTACTCAAAATACCGACATACTGCTATTTCATATTACGTAATTAAAGAGTTCGGCATTTCCATATCAGATTATCTAACTCTTCTCTTCTTATCCATTTATTTTCCCACACATCCCACCCTTTTTTGATTACAGTACGGATAAAGTGAAATTCACAAATATGATTGATAGTTAGGTTCGGGATATGTTTAAATCTTATGAAGATGTTGACGAAATGTGCAAACCATTTACAAAAGTCTTTCTTAAAATCGCAAGAGAATCTATACCAGCAAAATTTGTCACTATTCTTAACGGTTGCAAACCCTGGTTCTAGACAGGACCTGATTAATTAATTAACAATAGCAAGTCTCCTAAATTTTTTTTACAATATATATAGCTCTACACCATTAGACCCTTTCCATGAAGTCCACTGCTGGTGTACCAGATGTCCTCGAGGGTATTCAACAGCCCGATAGTTAGACTTCTCCGACATGAAAAAATTACTTGCGTTTTATAGAAATTCACTGTTTTTATAAAAATTATAACCCCTTAAAAATACTAAGACTGCATTCCGTGTATTGCACTTGGTGGTTGTCCTTGGTACTTAATTTGGCCTCCTATTTCGATATTTTTGGTAAAGAACTTCTTTTTTGACTACTTTTGGATTGTGGCTTTCCATATTGTTTGATTTTAATGCTGCTGATGAGAGGTTACTCCTTGAAACACGTGTACAGCATAACGAAATTTACCATTTTTATGTGTATTTTGTTATCTTTTCCTGGATTGTAACTCTCCCATCAAGTAGAGTTACAAACACTCTTCGCCTCCGGTTATCACTCGTACAGTTGGCTAACATTACACACTTACACCCTGAATATACATTTTAATTCCAACAAAATAAGTTCAGTGTCACATTAAACAACGAGCTAGTAATTTAAATATGAACAGTGTTATGAACTGTGTTCAGGATTTATACGACATCAGAAAAAACAAGCAACTGATGATCAACACTTGCCGTGTTGAGTTGATAAGCGGAACTGTTTTATTGTATTTAGAATATAGTAAAGTGCTCTCGACTAATCAAATAATAGGATTTCAGCTGTCTTATTTGTGAAGAACATAAGAAATCATCTTCTTCCTAAAAGATTATCTATTGTATTTTACATGTAAGAGTCAATAGCTCAAAACTGCTTGGGGCAACTCATTTAGATTGTAAAGCAATTATCATGGCTGCACTGTAAAAAATGTGTCTAAGTGGAAGACATGTTTAAGAGCATTTTTTCCCTAGACATGTTTAATCCCGAAACGCTTTTCCTTTACACATGTCACTAGATAAGACATGTCTAGAAATAAGACACCTTCAGCATAAACATGTCTTAGGTGGAAACATTTGATGAGTAAGACATGTCATCATATAAGACATGAATAGTTAGAAGACACCAAATTACCAAGGCGAGGCTCGCGCGTTCAATAGCGAGGGTATCAATTTAAACTATTGTTTACGTGAAGATTTGAATGGAAAGACTGAATTGAATCCTGAAAATACACATGCAGCTGAAGTTGTATTTCAAAGTAAGACTTTATGGATTAATAATGTTTCTTTGACGTATTTCCTATACGGCTACGGCTACGGCTTTAAAAATTATGTGGATCCAGCCCAAGGATGCGAACAGCGGTCTGCATCACAGTCTGTGCGACGTGAGAGAAATAACCATTGTGCATTTACTCATCCATAAATCATAAACGAGGAGGAACCATGAAGAGAACAATAGCTAGTAATGATGTGCTTACAGAATCAAAAAATCATCTGATCAGATGAAATCAAAGTCCTGATTCCAGACCCCTTTTTTGTCATCCTTCGGGCTTTTTCTATAATGTCAACGAGAATATTATACAGTTACTGTCTTTTGTTGAGGTGAATGTGCAGTGTTATTGACTTTTGGGGAAACAGATATTCATCGAGCCGCATGGCGAGGTGAATATCTGTTTTCCCAAAAGTCAATAACACTGCACATTTACCGAAACTAAAGACAGTAACTGTTTTATTCTATTATCCGATAAATACATAATAATTCTTTTTATTATGTATTATACTATACACCTAGAAATTTTCTATGGGTGTCAAATTAACGATTAAAGAGGCTTTGAACATTTGCATAAAATAAATGAAATATATACTTTTCAAAAAATATTTTGAGGATAAGTAAACTTTACTGTCAGAAATTTACAGATTCTAGCTAAGACTGAGTTTGCGGCTTTTTCCATTGTTCGTCATTGGTGGGAGATTGTGAAGAAGGGAGGGAATTGACATTTTAATGTAACAAGCGAACGTTCTTTAAAGACTTTATTTAAAGAATAAATTTTTTATCCTAAATAATCGATGATGTCTGTCTTTTAAATGAATGCTTGTGTTCTTCCTTTTCACTCCTTGCATCTGTGTGATGTGCGATGATTCTGCGCTATGTGTTGTCGACATCCGTCGGGAGATTTTTTCCCAAAATATTGTGTGAACGCCTTTACCAGTGTTACGCTGACTTGTTTCGTATTTTATGTGTCTTCCTCTTTGCATATTTGCACCATTTTCTCTGATCTTCTTTTCTTTAGATGAAGCAATTCTGTTTTTAGTGATGCCAATGACGTTGTCACGCGACAATGTTACATAGCAATGTGACTGGACGATATAAATACGGGATTTCCCTTTTTCTAAAAATATGTCGCACGTGACGTTTCCCACGGTGAATATCCTTTTCATGGAGTGAATATCCTTTCTATCGAGTGAATATCCTTTTTTATTCATTTTAATGTCAATGCAACTTTACCATTAGTATTTATATATTATAGAATAACAATATTTATTGCTTTTTTGCTTTTTTTAAATTCAGTATGTATGTTTTTGTGCAATAGTTCATTAACAGCACGGCTAGAAAGTTCGTTGTAAAAGGGAGTGGGGTGGTAAGATGTTCAGTATTTTTCAGACAAGATACCTCATGATTTGTGTCCAAGACAAAATGCCCGGGACAAAATGGTGCACCTAGGATTGTTATTCTGAAGGAGGATGTTGACCTATTAGTAGTTGATATGGGAAAAAGCCGTAGGTTTTTGAAAACATGTTTTCAAAAACCTACGGCTTTTTCCCATATCAACTACTATCTACGGGACTAACGAGAATAATAAACATGTAAGATTTGTTATTCACTACAGTTGAGACGGGTAAAACGGGCTAGATTCTTAATTCACTCACATTTTTTACGTTGCTTGCGGTTTAAGCATCTCATAAGTAAAACAAAAATCTTATAGGTTTTACTCTTTTTCCAACGCTCAAGACTCTTATTTAACCTGTTTAAGACACTGTTTATAAACTCTATCATTTTTATATAAGAAAGAAAAATAATAATCCAGTAATAAAAAATGTTTAGAGGAACACAGTTCTGTGATTGTTATGAGTATTGTAACTTTTTACTGGATACTCCTATAGTGTCTCCACCAAATGGTCAACAACAAACAAAAACGGATTACAAATTTAGTATAAATGATAAGGCTTCGTTTTATGACTGGTATAATGGGTATTTTTTAATCAAGTTTAAAGTAGATAAACTAGCTGACGGAGCAGCACCGAACAACGACACAGTATCTGTTATTTCAGATGTAACAAATTTTCTTAGTCAAATGACAGTTTACAAAAAAAGGAAAAATAGTGTACAGTTGCAATAATTTATCTCTAGCAAATCACGTCAAATCATTGCTTACACT
>MJUU01012039.1:826-25371 GCA_002080025.1 Modiolus philippinarum | reverse complement strand
AAGGGCCTCCTTTTCAAGTATGTGTATGGCACTCGGTAGATGTCCTTGGTACTGGGTTTGGCCTCCTATTTCGATATTTTTGGAAATGGGTACTTCTTTTTGAATAACTTTTGGATTATGGCTTTCCATATTAGTTGATTCTAATGTTGTTGATGAGAGGTTACTCCTTGAAACACGTGTACAGAATAACGAAATTTACTGTTTTTCATGTATTTTGAACCATTGGGCCGATGTCACTGCTTGAGGACCAGAGGTCCCCGAGGGTATTCACCAGCCCAATAGTCAGACTTGTCTGAAATAAAAATTGGGTTTTATAGAAATTTGCTGTTTTACCACTTAAAAATACTGGGCTTCACTCTGTGTATGGCACTGGGTAGATGTCCTTGGTACTGGAATTGGCCTCCTATTTCGATATTTTTGGAAATTAGTTTTTCTTTTTGAATAACTTTTGGATTATGGCTTTCCATATTATTTGATTCTAATGCTGCTGATGAGAGGTTACTCCTTGAAACACGTGTACAGACTAACGAAATTTACTGTCTTTCATTCAACTTCGGTATTTTATGTATGTGAATAGACATTGTTGGTGGTGTTATTTGCTTTAAACTTGAATTATATTTCCTGATGGCAACGATTTTTGATATGACGAAGACTTACTGGTCACCTCTTTGAAGGAGGGTAACTAAGGTAAGGTAACAATTTTGGTTCCAATTGGCCTAATAGTTTCAAAGAAAAACATCTGTCATCGTGTTTTTCCATAGGGTCCGATGTTACATTTGTAAACTAAGTTCCCAACTGTTGACAATCTAGGAGGAGGTGCAGACTTGACGGGAAATTAAAGACTAGAGAATATTTTGAACAACTTCGATTCAATTGGCTTTGTTGTTGCAGAGGAGAAGATCTTTGAATGCTTTCCCACATGGCGTAATGTTAAACTATGGTCCCTGCTAACTGCCATATTTAATGTGATGCAGACTTGCCGGACACATTTTTCAAAGGGGCCTACTTGAGACTGTTGTGACCAAACTTGCTTCCAACTGCCTAGTAGTGGCTGAGCGTAAATCTTACAAAATGATTCCCAAAGAGTTAAATGTTAAACAAAGTTCCCCGCTGGCAGGCATTTTGGATGAGACAACTTGACCATGTTCATTAAAATGTTGTCCTTGATATGCTGAACATTTCTGCAATTTAACTTTGACCTCTATTTCAAATTGTTTTTGGAATAAAAGACAAAAGGTTTGAAATACCGAAAAATTTGACCATATTCAATTATATGTAGTCCTTGACATGCTGAACATTTTTTTTGCAATTAAAATTTGACCTCTATCTCGAATTGTAATTGGAATATAAGACAAAAGGAATACATTCCCCAAAAAATTGACCAATGAAAGGCAATATTAACTCCTATATGGAAATTCAAAATTTCTTCGAAATATTCATATTGGTAGATCTTGATATGCTGAACATTTCTGTATTAATACTTTACTTCTATCTGTTATAGTTTTTAATACAAAATTAAAAAAAAACATCAAAATTTTGAAAAACTTACGTAAAAGGGGCAATAACTCTATGGGTCATCAGATTTTCTTCAAAATTGAAGATGGGTAGATCTCGTCATGCTGATCATTTTTTTCACATGTCAGATGATATCTGCAATGGTGTTTGAATTATTTGTTAAAAACTGCAAATATCCGTATGTTTCATTTTTAGGGGGGGGGAGGGGCAATTTTTTTGAAGTGGCGGCCATGTTGCTTCGGATTAAAAAATACATTTATGAGAAGCCTTAGTATGCCTTGGTGATAATTCAGGCCAAGTCGGGTTTCATTTGGCCGAGTTGTTTCAGAGGAGATTTAAAAAAAAGTTTACACCGGACGGAGCTAAAATTGAGCAATCGTTCGTGAAGGACCTTCCACAAACAATTCCAGTGAATTGTAGGTAGATAAATTTGCTTTTGTTTCAGAACCGATAATGACAATTTTCCCACATAGGGTCCAATGTTAAACTAAGTCCTGCGCTGTCAGTCATGTTTTTGTATTGGATCGGAATTTAATGCATCACTCGGTCTAAAATTTGAAAAAAATGGGAGGATTCGAAAGAGAGTTTTTCTTAATTTTGACTGATTCTACTGGAAATGAATTACGGATAAAAAGTAAATCACAACGAAGACGAAAACCCGTACAAACACAAAACAAAAAAGGGCTGCATGACTCCGAAATTATCCAATATATACGAGTATGATGTTTCCGTTGTTTCAAATGGTTTAATTAAATGAGTTTTCCCTGGCAACCATCTTCAGGTCCCTTAACTGCTCAACCTAATATTAGGGAACGACCGAGGAACGTTGTTACGAATTTATACTGCTCTAAGTCTTATGCACATGATTCGGAGATCCTTAGGATCATTGTTTACATTCAACAAAATTCAGTTTAAACTATTCCAAATAATCGATACTTCAAAAACAATTTGATATAAACCCGATAGAACTTGTATATAAGATACGAAAATGACATGTAAGGAAAACATTTTTTCACAAATAGAAAAAAATATAAATTTTGTACTTATTACTATCCATAATATCCTTTCCAAGGAGAGCAGTAACATTCATCGAACTTGTTTTCTCCATAGTTCATGAAAAAGGTTCGACTCTTACCAAGAAAATGATTTAAAAAATCTTTCTTTCGTTTTCGGCTGATTTTCAAACATGCATATATATACATATAATCCTGGAAAGGGGTGAAAGCTGGTTCTAAGACTTGTTCATGTTGTTTCTTGCCGGTCTACGCATTACTATCGCAAAAACTCATTTTTGATTGTGAATTTTTTGCCAACCTAACTCAATTTTGGTGGTTGAAGTAATAATTTATTAAAATGAAAATATTAAAATATATATATATATATATATATATATATATATATATATATATATGCAGCGCCGTACTAATTGACGGCATTCGGCTGCACCTCATGCTAGAAATATAATATACAAATATTTTTATTTAAACTGAAAAAAATGATTTTTATTATTTTTCATACTCATGAAGTTCTCTAACAAATATCAAAGTGAATCATTTGGGTTAACTTCAGACCTTTTCTCTAAAAAACGCCATAAAATGCGCGTCCATTCCTTGTCAAAATTTTACAAACGTATTTTATTAAGTATTCCGCGATTTATCCGTAACTCGACATTTAACTCGATAGTTGACATTATTACTATTATCTACATTTATGTAAATTCCAAAACCGAAGGATTAACTCCCTCCATCGTAGTTTTGTCCTAAGCCATATTTGATATCACTGATTATTCGGATATCGTTTGGTTTTATGCATTTCAAACATTTTTTTGAAATTATAGATTTCCTTTGTTTGGGTTCTAGTGCTCCCGATGAGGAATCAATTTCCGAAATGGCCATACAGCTCATTGAAATTATTGCAGTTGGCGTTAACATATGTGTTATAGTCTCATGTTCATTTACTCCATATCCTATCGTAAAATATTATAATCAATTTTTCGAGTTGACTCGAATATCAACTCAAACTCAAAATAACTCGATTGTAACTCGAACTTTAACTCGAATTATAACTCGAACTCGAAGTTTAACTCGAAGTCGATGGTAATCCACGCCTTGGAAAAGGTGAATAGTTATATCCTCTCTATCGACTGGGAATGCTAGGAATCTTGTGTCGAAGTTATATTTCACCAGACATTATATACTAAAATAGCTTTTTAATAGTGTATCTTATATGCTTTTTAATAGTGTATCTCAGAACCGATAATGACAATTTTCCCACATAGGGTCCAATGTTAAACTAATTCCTTCGCTTTCAGTCATGTTTTTGTATTGGATCGGAAATTAATACATCACTCGGTCTAAAATTTGAAAAAAATGGGAGGATTCGCAAGAGACTTTTTCTTAATTTTGACTGATTCTACTGGAAATGAATTACGGATAAAAAGTAAATCACAACGAAGACGAAAACCCGTACAAACACAAAACAAAATACCGAAGTTGCTGTAAATTTATTGCACAATTCTATTGTGTACTAAATATCTTGAAATATCACGTCAGCAAATCTAGCCAAAGTATAGAGCCTGTAGGTCTCGTTCTACTTTCACTTTCACAATCAGGAAAGTTATAACGACACTTCGCAAAACGCATATTAAATAAGTCAACCGATTTTACTTCCGGGGCATTTTTCTCAATGTCAAAAAGTCTGGATTGATAAGAGTCTTTACATAGGGATGTCTACCATACCTGGAAGAGTCTGGTTGATAGAGACTATGTGATTCGAATAAAATCGCTATTTTATTTAATGTCTACCCAAGTCAAGGTTTCATTAATGTAAACATATGCTGTTTCATTTAAAATGAACCCAATGATTAATTTCATCTGTGAATCGATAACCCCACCATGGTACCCTGAAACAATGTTTCTATTCATTCTCGCTGGTCGTGTGACGAGACTTATAGACCATAATTGCAACAATGTACGGTAAGTTAATCGTTATAACAGAATAGAATAACGAGATTCCAGTAAAATTCAGTTTCAACAGATGGCTATTTCGACCTCTTGTGTCTCCTAAGTACAAATAACTACCAAATATTTGGAAGTGCATAAAACCAAAATATATTAAGAATCTGATAGAAAACTAATAGCCAATGAAACTAGAGGTACTGTGGCCTGGAGGGCCACAAAATGATACCCACACTCCCCATTGGAGTAGAAGATCCCCGATATGATCCCCGATGTTCTCTATCAGTTGTTTTAACATATTTGATTTTATGAATTTTTTAGAATTCCTATTTACTTTCTGGCATGTGGCTATGTTTTTCGGCCATTGTAGGTGTTTCCTGTTATCTTTTTTATTCCATTTTATCTGCACTGAAGAGACATAAGTTGTCGAAATGCGCATATGCAGAAAATAAATTTACAGCAACTTCGGTATTTAGTTATTTGTCACAAAAAAGTAATAATTGCACAATTCTATTGTGTACTAAACAATTTGTGAAATTTGCTCAAAAGATCTCAAAAATTAACTAATTTGTTAAAAAGGAAGTAGATGTCCAGCAATCTTGAAATATCTACTAGCTGTATAGGATACCCTTCTAAACTTGCATACAAAATTTCAAGTTGCAGTGATGAATAGTTACTGAAAAAACTGTTACGAAAAGTTTCAACGATTGACAAAAGATCTCGAAAATTAACTAAGTCTGTAAACAGGAAGTTGATGTCCGGCAATCCTAAAATCGCTACTTGCGGTAAAGGACATCATAATAAACTTGCATACAAAATTTCCAGTTGCAGTGATGAGTAGTTACTGAGAAAAATGTTACAAAAAGTTTCAACGATTGACAAAAGATCTTGAAAATCAACTAAGTCGGTAAACAGGAAGTAGATGTCCGGCAATCTTGAAATCGCTAATTGCTGTATAAGACATCATTATAAACTTGCATACAAAATTTCAAGTTGCAGTGATGAGTAGCTACTGAGAAAAATATTACGAAAAGTTTCAACAATTGACAAAAGATATCGAAAATTAACTGAGTCGGTAAACAGGAAGTTGATGTCCGGCAATCCTGAAATCGCTACTTGCGGTATAAGGTATGATTATAAACTTGCGTACAAAATTTCAAGTTGCAGTGATGAGTAGTTACTGAGAAAAATGTTACGAAAAGTTTCAACGATTGACAAAAGATTTCGAAAATTAACTAAGTCGGTAAACAGGAAGTAGATGTCCGGCAATCCTGAAATCGCTACTTGCGGTATAGGACATCATTATAAACTTGCATACAACATTTCAAGTTGCAGTGATGAGTAGTTACTGAAAAAACTGTTACGAAAAATTGTTTGGTATCACAGACAGACAGACAGACAGACGGACAGACGGACAGAGTGATTCCTATATACCCCCTGAACTTTGTTCGTGGGGGGTATAAAAATATTCAAAAGCTATTAGAGACACCAAAATCACACGAAGAAATAGTTTTGCACGAGAATGGTTCTCGTTAGTTTGAAGGAATTTGAAGTTTGAATAGTGTAATTCTCCCCCCCCCCGCCAAATAAATAAATAAATAAAAATAGAGTCTTCTTGGCAGTATTGATGTAGTGAGTTACTGAGCTGGTGATCCTTTCAAGTGACTCTAGAGTTCATGGCTTCAGATATTCGTTCATAATGTTCATCAACGGTTCTAAATATAGTTTGGCTTCATTATGCCTCCACAAATTACCCGACTTAATACGGACTGGATCATGATAATAAGAACGCGTATATGTTTTTAGCAGTATTTTGCAATGAATTTCTGTCACTGGTTTGGACGATTTGACTAACACTGCCAATGGGGGATAAAAACAAAATTGGAAACAGCCGAAATCCAAAAGGGATAAAAGACAAAGCAGGCGCAAAACCATCGAAAAATTGTCAACCACAATGGTATTGATTTAGTACAGGAATTTCAAAAGAAATGATGGGTAAAATCGGTTTAAGATCGTGATAAATTATCACAAATCAATGTTAATAATAGCAGTTATTTCTATTCAAAAATATTAACAATAAGTGATAATTACGCACATATGCTACATAAATTTGGAAAAGCTTGTAAGTTATCCTCTCATTATCCATGTTTTTGTGTTGCTGTTGTCATGGTGTTTTTTGTGATGATTATAGGATCATTGTATTACCGATCGTGTTTGAAAAGGTATGAAATCCATGTACGAAAGCTCAAATTCTGACCTTATATGGCAAAGCCTGTTTTAGGCACGTTCTGTTTTTTCAAATTAGTATTTTAAGAACTAAATCTAAACCAGTTGAATTAATATTGGTCATGGGCTTGTCCTTGTCTTCTTATAAAATTTTAGTTTCTCGATATTTGGGTTATTGGATGTGGTTTGTTTCCATTGATTTATTCACTTTTTTACAATTTTGGGGCCATTTGGGGCTTGCTATATGGTGTGAGGTTCCTCACTGTGTTGAAGACCGTACGGTGACCCCTAGATGCTTTGTTTTGTCGTTTTAACCTGGATATGGGATGCTGTCTCCTTGACATTACCCCATTTCCTTTCTTTTCATATGAAACTCTCGATTACCTGACAATGCAATTGTATGTTCATGTAGATGTTTCATACGTTGATTTAAAACAATATTCCCTGTTGAAGCTGAAAAAAGAAACACAAGAAGGTTATGTTGCACTACGTTAGAACTCTAGAGTTCATGGCTTTAGATATTCGTTGATAATGTTCATCAACGGTTCTATAATTTGGCTTCATTATGCCTCCACAAATGATCAACCCGACTTAATACGAACTGGATAAACTAAGAACGCGTACATAGCTGTATATGTTTTTAGCAGTATTTTGCTATCTCTCGCTATCGCTCGGTATAAAATATCGACAAATATAAGGTCTTACCATGTTCTTATTAGCATAAATCTATTTCTTAAGGATGTTCGCTTGTCATATTTATGTATTTCTGTCAGATTTTCTGATTTCTCTGGTTTTATCCATTTAAATGCTGTGTAACTTTTTGCCCGATGACCCCCTATTATTTTTCCATTATTTCATTTTATACATCTTTTGGAGCATTCAGATAAAATTTTATTCAATTGGTGTTATTTTGTCACATTCATAATCGGATAACCATTGCTCATGTTAAAACTATGAAAAATACAGAGGACTTCAGTTTCCCGCCATTTTTTGAACCACTTGTATCTCGAAAATTACTTCGGTAACCTGTCAATTTTTTTTTCTTAAATTACTTCTTTTTCAATTTTCTAACAGAAAATCACCTTTAATTGAAATCCTTGTTATTTTAAAATTGACCAGCAAACATCCTTAATTGTAAACAGCCGAAATCCAAAAGGGATAAAAGACAAAGCAGGCACAAAACCATCGAAAAAATTGTCAACCACAATGGTATTGACTTAGTACAGGAATTTCAAAAGAAATGATGGGTAAAATCGGTTTTATGGTGCGCCAAACCCCCCATTCCAATGCAGTAGTGTACGGTAACAACACTTGCTGTTGAAAGGTTGTAGTAGACAGTATAGAGATATACTGCCACTAAACAAGTAAATACCGAAGTTACTTTAATTTTTTTTTCTGCATACGGTATAAATTCTAAATGGTAAACAGTTTCCTTTCAATAGTTCATTTTCTCAAGTAGGAATGTACCTCGTCTAGAAGTTAGATCGACGACACTAATTTTATTAAAAGCAAGAAAATTCCAAAACATAAGAAGAGTCAGCATCGAATACATCTGCAATCAATAAGGTAACTTAAAAGTACAGATCGTGATAAATTATCACAAATCAATGTTAATAATAACAGTTATTTCTATTCTAAAATATTAACAATAAGTGATAATTACGCACATATGCTACATAAATTTGGAAAAGCTTGTAAGTTATCCTCTCATTATCCGTGTTTTGTGTTGCCGTTGTCATGGTGTTTTTTGTGATGATTATAGGATCATTGTATTACCGATCGTGTTTGAAAGTGTATGAAAACCATGTACGAGAGCTCAAGTTCTGACCTTATATGGCAAAGCCTGTTTTTGGCACGTTCTATTTTTTAAATTAGTATTTTAAGAACTAAATTTAAACCAGTTAAATTAATATTTGTCATTGGCTTGTCCTTGTCTTCTTATAAAATTTTAGTTTCTCGATATTTGGGTTATTGGATGTGGTTTGTTTCCATTGGTTTATTCACTTTTTTACAATTTTGGGGCCATTATGGCTTGCTTTATGGTGTGAGGTTCCTCACTGTGTTGAAGACCGTACGGTGACCCCTAGATGCTTTGTTTTGTCGTTTTAACCTGGATATGGGATGCTGTCTCCTTGACATTTACCCAATTTCCTTTCTTTTCATATGAAACTCTCGATTACCTGACAATGCAATTGTATGTTCATGTAGATGTTTCATACCTTGATTTTAAATCAATATTCCCCGTTGAAGCTGAAAAAAGAAACACAAGAAGGTTATGTTGCACTACGTTAGAACTGTAGAGTTCATGGCTTTAGATATTCGTTCATAATGTTTATCAACGGTTCTATATTTAATTTGGCTTCATTATGCCTCCACAAATGACCCGACTTAATACGAACTGGATAAACTAAGAACCCGTACATAGCTGTATATGTTTTTAGCAGTATTTTGCTATCTCTCGCTATCGCTCGGTATAAAATATCGACAAATATAAGGTCTTACCATGTTCTAATTAGCATAGAGCCCGCTTACAAAAATCTATTTCTTAAGGATGTTCGCTTGTCATATTTATGTATTTCTGTCAGATTTTCGGATTTCTCTGGTTTTATCCATTTAAATGCCGTGTAACTTTTTGCCCGATGACCCCCTATTATTTTTCCATTATTTCATTTTATACATCTTTTGGAGCATTCTGACAAAATTTTATTCAATTGGTGTTATTTTGTCACATTCATTATCGGATAACCATTGCTCTTGTTAAACACATGAAAAAAAAACAGAGGACTTCGGTTTCCCGCCATTTTTTGAACCACTTGTATCTCGAAAATTACTTCGGTAACCTGTCAATTTTTGTTGTTGCTTAAATTACTTCTTTTTTAATTTTCTAACAGAAAATCACCTTTAATTGAAATCCTTGTTATTTTAAAATTGACCAGCGAACATCCTTAATTTTGAACAGCCGAAATCCAAAAGGGATAAAAGACAAAGCAGGGGCAAAACCATCAAAAAAATTGTCAACCACAATGGTATTGACTTAGTACAGGATTTTCAAAAGAAATGATGGTGCTCCAAATCCCCCATTCCAATGCAGTAGTGTACGGTAACAACACTTGCTGTTGAAAGGTTGTAGTAGACGGTATAGAGAAATACTGTCACTAAACAAGTAAATATCGAAGTTACTTTGATTTTTTTTTCTGCATACGGTATAAATTCTAAATGGTAAACAATTTCCTTCCAATAGTTTAATTTCTCAAGTAGGAATGTACCTCGTCTAGAAGTTAGATCGACGACACTAATTTTATTAAAAGCAAGACAATTCCAAAACATGAAATAGAGTCAGCATCCAATACATCTGCAATCAATAAGGTAACTTAAAAGTACAGATCGTGATAAATTATCACAAATCAATGTTAATAATAGCAGTTATTTCTATTCTAAAATAATAACAATAAGTGATAATTACGCTCATATGCTACATAAATTTGGAAAAGCTTGTAAGTTATCCTCTCATTATCCGTGTTTTGTGTTGCTGTTGTCATGGTGTTTTTTGTGATGATTTTAGGATCATTGTATTACCGATCGTGTTTGAAAGGGTATGAAAACCATGTACGAGAGCTCAAGTTCTGACCTTATATGGCAAAGCCTGTTTTTGGTACGTTCCGTTTTTCAAATTAGTATTGTAAGATCTAAATTTAAACCAGTTAAATTAATATTGGTCATTGGCTTGTCCTTGTCTTCTTACAAAATGTTAGTTTCTTGATATCTGTTTTATTTGATGTGGTTTGTTTCCATTGATTTATTCACTTTTTTACCTTTTTGGGGCCATTTAGAGCTTGCTTGATGGTGTTAGGTTCCTCACTGTGTTGAAGACCGTACGGTGATCCCTAGATGCTTTGTTTTGTCGTTTTAACCTGGATATGGGATGTTGTCTCCTTGACATTTACCCCATTCCCTTTCTCATATGAAACACTCGATTACCTGACAATGCAATTGTATGTTCATGTAGATGTTTCATACCTTGTTTTAAATCAATAGTCTCTGTAGAAGCTGAAAAAAGAGAGGCAAGAAGGTTATGTTGCACTACGTTTTGTTTCCTAGTTAGCATCTATGTAAAGAGTAAGAGTAGGACTGACAGGACTGCAATAAAGTGTTCCGCGCAACCAGTCTTCCAAAAACTTCATACCGAGTTTCAAATCAAATCATCTGGTAAATTATAAGAATGCGACGAAAAATTCGTGTGACACTACACTTCGTTACTAATTCAAAAACAAAAGTTAATAGTAAACAATTGCCATATCACCAAGTCCACTTGGTACAAGTCCGAGAGGACTGACAATACAAATTAACATATGACCAGCATGTCAAATTTGAAACGAATTCATTTCGTAGAAGGAGACATAATGTAACAAAAATATATATCTCTACAGACCGACGGAAAAGGTGAATACTAATATGTAGTTTACCCATCTCTATCAACTTGGGATGCTAGAACACTTGTGACGAATTAAATATATTGCATCAGACATTATATACTAACTCTTTAATTAATAGTGTATGTTATATGCTACGACTTTCAGCAAATCAAGCCATTCAAACAGCCGAAAAGCAATTCCGATAATGGCCGTCATCTAGATTACAAAGTCACGTGATATTTTGTCCAAAATGACCTATTTTTACTTTTCTGAACGGCCCTACTTGTTTCATTCTCTATATTATCGCGTCCCCGCATGATTTTTTGATTTCCCTAAACGAAATGAGTCTTCGATCATCCGTTAGTGACTAAATTATCAGGATAAATAATTAAATTTTGACAAAATACAAGACTGTTAAGATAGCGGAAGTAAAAATTCGCTACAAAAGATTTATCATATCTAGAAAGCTGGATAGTGAAACAAACCGTGCTTGCTACCACACATGAGACACAAAATTATCTAAAAATCAAGCTTATAATCTTCAAATGAAACGATGAGGAAAAAAATTGTGTCATTTCAATCGATGGATTTTACCCAAAATTAAGGGGCGATAATCCCGATTGTCAACTATCGCTGTAGACGTCAACGCAAGTTAACTTCAAATACTTGCACGCAAGCAATATCAACAGTTGAATTTAGTGTTCATGATTAAAAGGTCTTTAAAACACACAGCAGACTTATTTGCCGCCGTACTAACTGTCCAAATTGTGAGAGAAAAGGGTAACGGTCGGGGGGGGGGGCTTAGCAGAATCTTAGCAAGGACTTGAGATATACGTCCTTGGCTGGAGGTATATAGAAAATAATGTTGAAAAGCAAGAATAATACACCTCTCTACCGATTTGAATGTAACTTGTCTGTAGGTAGAGATGGTGTTTAACAAGTATAATTCCCATAAACTTGTGGGTAAAGCCTATGGATTTATAAATGAAAAGAAGTCTTTAGATGTACAAGCACAGCTCTACACATGTCCAGCACAGATAAAAATCATATATAATTAAGTCAATGTTGTTAAAATGCCAGTGGGTTGTGCTTCTTTTGTGCATGCATGAGAAATGCAAAACTAGTATGAAATCAAGTAAGTGAGAACCGAACCGTCAATCTAAAAGCGAACAATCCAAGGACAATGGCAACACCAGAAACAAAAAAGGCAGAAAAAAAACAAAGACACACCATGGGTACAGCACAGAAAAGAAAAATTAAGACACTCACACACAAAGATGAACAACACGGACCCAATATAAAACCATGGATGAGATCAGGTGCACCGGTAGAGTCAGCATCTCCTGCTTCTTATAAGACACCCGCCGTGTTGAACATGTCAAATCCGGTAGTAAAGTCAAATTCGGTAGAGGAAACAACAATTAAGCTTTAAAGGGAAAGATCTGTTGTCAGGTGGGAAACAGATATCCCATAGCGGTCCACAAGATGATGATGTCGACCGTCAAGGTTTGACTTTCTGGAAAAGTGAGGAAAATGGTATTTTTTACACAGTGCCACAAATTATTTTAATAATAAGATTTTTTTTACCATGCAGTTGTAGGTAAGAACAAATCCTGCATCTGTCCTCTCATTTTTTTTATTGATAGAATTAATATCAGACTATTTTTTTTATCAATTGTCACAGACACAGAAAATTTGTTTCCTTGGAGGATGGTGTCCAAAATTTATTCTCACCCTTGAATAACAGCAAAATGCATGAAAAAGTGGAGGTGCAATTTAAACATTGAGACACTGTTTGGTATATAATATAGCTGGTATATGATAAGCATGACACAAAGTAACCAAATAAGTTTTAATACAAAAATAAGATGTAATACAGAATTGGGAAAATAAAAATTTTTACATGCCCTATTTTTTTTTCGAATTTGTCAAAACACCTTCAGGCTGCAGATTTTATATTTCTATAATCCAACTAACATAAGGTACCAGTTTTATTGCTGATTGACCACTCAAAATATAAAACCCATCAAGAATCCTCCGTGTTTTTTCAAATAAATATTGCATGTCATGATTACTAGTATTAAAAAAGAAACATGTACCGAAAGTAATACCTCAAAATTTGTTGGGGTCTGGTGATTTGGTGACAATGTAAAAAAAGGTCCCAATATTGAAGTTTGAGCAATTGGTGACAATGTAAAAAAAGGTCCCCATATTGAAGTTTGAGCAAAACTGTTGTTATAATGCAGTCATTAAATTAAAAGAAATGTATAGTGTGCAATCCCTACTCCAAATAAAAAAAAATACAGTTCTGTGCCCTTTTAAAATCTGTAGGTATATAACATTGCTGAAAACTTGATAGGAAATAACTAACACATGGCTTTCCTAATGAGAAATTGGATTGGACAGAGTAAGAAATTGATACTTGTAATTTTCTTCCTTGAACCAAGTAATATCAATTTAATTCTGCTATTTAATTTTTACAGGGTTAATATGGTTCAAATATAACATCACTCAAATTATGTAGTGTGAAATATGTATCATAATTTGTTTTCTTTATCTCTTGAAGCAAACAGTTGTTTCCTAAAAATTCACTTAGGCATGTGAAATAAACCAAAATGATACCCTTTTCTCGAGTCATGTCAGTGTAGACTGCATCTAAGTAGCAATCTGACTGAACCATGAATGTCTTATACTGACAGAGATCAACAAAATTTTAACATAAGGATATGAATAGATTTTTAATCAATATTTTTTACTGAATTGTGTCATTCAATTCCCTGTTCCTAACAATAATCACAGTGATCAGCACCAGGGTAGGGTGGAATTTTAGTGATATCCACATTCAGCTAACAAGCTAATATTGCAAAACAGTGCATAGAAATCTGGCAAGTTGACATTTGTCACATCTTTTAAATTAATTTACCTATTTTTACATACTGATAGGGAATAGTCCATTTCAAGAAATTGCAGTTTACAATGTTTACCTGCAAATAATACAGTACCAAGTCCATGCATGCATTACATATAGTGACCCCAACAAAATTATATATTGAATGTACCTTCAGCAGTATGAGATGCCTTACCACAAAACTGAAAGCTAATGTACATCATGGGGTCAACCTGGATGACCAGATGCATTTTATGTGTTTGACACACTAGTTTGTGCTCTGTAAATATGCATACCTTGAAAAGTGTGCCATGGAATGGAAAAAAAATCACTTTCAAACATCAAAATAAGCAATCAAGTGCACAGTTAAAGTCAATGAAACATGACTAAGTCATTCTTCAAACAAAATTCAATCAAACCACACAAATGTCAAGTGATTATCAATAAAGTATTTGTAGTCTATTTGTGACAATGTGAAAGGGTTGACACCAGGCTCTTGGCATCTCCAAAATTTTTCATGTATTGATGAGTTTATTTCAGTAACACTGACAAAAAAAATGATATTCAAGTTAAAAGGCCTGTGTTGATCCTACCAATATCTCCTGACCTACAAGTTACCCTACGACCTTTGGGGCAACAGACAGGGCTATAATTCAAATGTATTTTGGTTATTTTAACAAGATTTATGTTGTTTACCTGGATCTGTTAAAAAGATACCTTAACAAACAATAAAAGCACTCTAAGTTTAAAAATTGGAGCGCACAAAATGGGAGAAATCGCCATCGGCGACATTTTTTCCTGTCTCGGAGATGGTGCCAGAAAAGCGTGTTGTTTACATAGAACTACATCTTGAAACTGGTTCAAATTTTCAAGAAATATCCCTCATGACTCAAAAAACACGAAAATACTAGTCGATATGAATATTCATGAGGGGAAAAAATTGTGTCACTTCGTTCCGACCACAAAAAATGTAAACACGAGTCGCTCGCCAACATTTTGTCTCTCGCAACACTCGTGTAATTTTTCAATTTACCACTGGATTTCATCAAAATGACAGATAAAAATGTACCAGTCATGTTCCAAATGAACAAAATTTCCCTTTAAATACATTAACTTGAATAGTTTCACTTATTTATTAGGATTAAAACGTGCAAATATGAAGGGTGATCAAAACGAAAATTTCTTCAAGCTATTAAGCGCCACCTGGCGGTGACGTCATAGAAAATTATCTCCACTTGGTTTTCAGTAATCTAAACCGCCCATTTTTCTGTCAAATTAAGGAAATGCTTTTCGGCTGCAAAGTGTAAGGTCTTTAAGTCTCGTTCTACTTTCACTTTCAAAATCAGGAACTTATGACGTCACTTCGTAAAACGCAAATTAAATACGTCAACCGATTTTACCTCCGGGACATTTTTCTCAATGTCACAAAGTCTGGATTGATCAAACTCTTTACATAGGGATATCTACCACAACTGGAAGAGTCTGGTTGAATGGGAATGCGTTTTGAAGAAAAGTTTGTTTTTTTTTTGTTTTTTTTTTTTTTTTTACCCAAGTTAAGGTAATAAAGGTCATAATTTATTAATGTAAAAATTATGGATGAAAAAATGCCTGCATTTCAATACTCGAGTACTCGGTACAAATACTCGCGAGTATTCGAGTACTCGGACAATTGAAATTGATAATGAATATGGCTAATTCGTTTATTGTGGGCTAAAACCGGCTTTTCAATGAAACTTTTTTCATAAAACATATTTCATTGTCAATTCGAATGAGTATTAATGTTAATCAATTTTTGTACACTAAAACATTCAGACACTATTTGTATGTTTATTATACTATAGGGAAACGGGATAGAGAAAGGGGAGGTTTGGGTACCCATAAACCGGTTTAACCCTACCGCTGGCTGTTGCCAGTGCCGGTACCAAGTACGGCTATCCCGAGTTCCCATCGTTATCTATGTTTGTCTTTTGTGATTTTATTGTTTTTCTTGTGCAGTTCCCTGTGATTGTGACATGTGATTGTAGTATTCGGCCATTGTAGGTGTTTCTTGTTATCTTCCCTTCATTAGGAAAAATGAAAGGATATGGAGTGAATGTACATGTGACAAAAACGCACACGATACATAGAAAACTCCAGTTTATCAAGGACAGGGCTTTTATTCCTGTCTTCATCTTGATGTCGCCTGAGGGTCTTCAACTAGAGGTGAACAATATTCACCCCTCAAGCGAGATCAAGAAGGCCCCTAGCGTGCACTTAAGCGGTATTCTTGACAAAAATTATATCAAGGTCATTAATATACATCGGCAAACGAATACCGAAGCAAGAACAAAGAAAGGGGAAATTCTAAAATCATAAATCCAAAATCATGGCAATTCACAGCAACACGAACTGAGACAGTATGACAAAGACAAAACAAATAAACAAAAATGAACAAGAACGCCACAAACCTAAAGCACTAGCAGTGTGAACCCCTATAAAAACTGAGGTATCATCAGGTGCTCCGGAAGGGTAAGCATGATCTGCTCCACATGTGGCACCCGTCACACTGTCAGTGAAAAGTCCGGTTTTGTCACAATCGGTGTTAGTCAGTCCGGTAACAAACTCTGGATCTACCCAAAAATATCTGTTCTCATTTGTGAAACAGAAACATTGTAATGGTCTGTCAAATCGTGGTGACGACCGTAAAACTTCTGTAGTGACAATTGCAACAGTGACTGAACATACCCTTGATGTATAAGTTTTTGAGACAGTAATTTCGCTCTGTTGACAAAATCGCTGTACAAACTACAGGCACGGCAATAGCGAATGAGTTGTGAAATGTACACGCCATATGCCGGAGAAGTGGGAATATTACTGCTCAAAAACGGGAAGTTCACTATTGGAAAGTCGAAATAATCACGCTTGTCGTAAAGTTTTGTTTTCAGACGTCCAGAGTTGTCAATGTAGAGGTCCAGGTATGATGCTGATGATGGTGTATCAGTGGTCTCTTTAATTTCGAGTTCATTTGGGTATATAAGATGAAGGTTATCCTTAAATTGAGGATTGTTCAATTCGTATTCATACGAATAAAGAAACAGATCTGCTAGAAGCGGCGCACAATTAGTCCCCATAGGTATCCCTATTGTCTGCTGGAAAACTTTTCCTCCAAATTCTACAAATATGTTATCAATCAAGAATTCCAGCATTGCAATGACATCCTCCTCTGTATACTTTTTGTGTGAATCAGTGTGATGTTTAACAAAATAGGCCCCATCTTTACCTATCACTAAATATGAATATCTTCTTTCACCCTTTTTAGTACAGAAAGACTGATGTATTAAATCCCGGAGTACTGACTTACGCTTATCGTGTGGAAGAGTAGTATAGAGAGTAGAAAAATCAAATGTTTGTTGTGCATTTGGCAGACCCAGCAATGTATCTCTGTTTGTAAGGGCATTTATGTAATTTAGGTACCCAGTAGATACAAGGCAGGTTGTTGTTCTCTTCACTCAAACTGATACCAAAGGAAGACAATACTGATTTGTGATTGTTTAGTATGTCCTCCCTTGGTATGGTGGAGAGTTTGTATGTGGGGTTGCCAAATGAATTGTCAATGCCCATCTTCTTCATTAAGCAGTCAATGTAGTGTCTTTTGCAGATAAATATGATGTTGTTTTGAGCCTTGTCAGCTGGTACGATGACATAATTTTCATGGAGGAAGGACAATGTTTTTTCTACCTCGGGATCATCGAATATGCTTTTTGAATGAGGGCTCATTAACTAATTGGTAATACAAGCGGACGACGGCTTGTACTGTTGATTTTTAATTACGCTAATTAAGAGTCTTTCCAATAATAAATGAATAAATCAGCGTTACCTGTTTTGCAAAATTAAAGGTTTTTCTGTTTCGATGGTCCTTTAACTTTATGGCAATGTTTCAAAATATTTATCGTGTAACTGCAAATCCGCTAAGAAAGAAGTTTGGAAAGATGTTTTTTTTATTATTGTTTTACTGAATAAAACAAGACAATAAATATTAGGTAATTATTTTAATACTAAATTTTGAACTTCTTTGGATTTAAAATTATGTAACGAGGAAATTGTAGAAAAAAAGAAAAGGATATTGTGTACATATTGTAGGGAACTCGGAAATAGTACTTACATACAGATAGAAACTGCAGTTTTGAAGAAGAAAAATATCGAGAGGATACTCAGAATTACTGACTAAAATCAAGGAAATACCCCTAAATTTTGAAATAAGCCAAGTACTCGAGTACTCGACTTCCAAACGAGTATTCGAGTACTCGTTGCCATCCCTAGTAAAAATATTCATTCAAACTCCCATGGTAATTTTTATCTGTGAATAGAAAACCCCACCATTCCATCATAGAAATACATATTAAGTAATGGTACCCGGAAACAATGTTTCTCATTCAATCTCGTTTGTCATGTGACGAGACCTACAGACCCTACTTGCACCAGTGTAGGGGCAAGTTATCTGTTATAACAAAATACAATAACAAAATTGCAGTAAATTTCAGTTTCTGCAGATGGCTGTTTTGACCTCTTATGTTTCCTAAGTGCAAAAAAAGATACCAAATATTTGGAAGCACATGAAACCAAATTATATCAAGAATTAGATAGAGAACTAATCCCACGAAAAAAAAGATTAAAAAGCTATTACAGACATCAAAATCACACGTAGAAAGGTCTTTGCACGAGGATGGTCCGTTAGGTTGAAGAAATTTGCTGTTTTCTGGGCAGCACAGATGTAGTGAGTTAATGAGCTGGTGATATTATTCCTAAAAGTTCACCAACAAAGCCATCCATTCAGTGGCAATGAATATATAATGTATAGGTATTGCAGTAAATGATGTCAAACGAAAATTACGTATCAGCATATATATATAGATTACACCACAAGATCCTGTTCATTATCATATTTTATCCACTAGAGATAGTTAAATTTTTAAATTTTAATTGCGTGGCTTGCCGAGCATTTTAAAATTTTTAAATTTAACTATCGAGAGTGGATAAAATATGGTAATAATCGGGATAAAGTGGTGTAATCTTTTTCTCTAATGATCAATGATAAACACCGAGAACTGTATTCCGAATAGATTTGGCGGGAAATAGCACGGGGCTTTGTTGAATAAAGAAAATTTATCCAACAGGTCAAAACCGGTTTAAACTTGACATATCATTAGAGAAATGTATTTTCTATATAAATTGTTTATTTGATAATTTTACTATTTCTTCCTCATTTGTAACAAACAGACTAATTGCCGGTCAAAAGTTTCAATGACTATTGACTCGTGATTAACTATTTACTGGTCATTAAATAGGACGGTGAACTATTTACTGGTCATTTAATAGGACGGTAAACTATTCACATTGACACCTTTGATGCGTCCTGAAATATATAGATCTCGGGAAACCATAAACTTGCTATTGTCCTCATAGCCAGTAAATAGGTGTATACTATATCTTCAAACTGGTGCTAGGGCCGTCTTGAACTTACTATTAGGTAGGAATGTTTGCCTTTTATTGAAGGCCTCATGGTGACTTCAAGATGAAGAACAACAATGAAAGCTTTGTTCTATTTGCTTAATCTTACCGTGTGTTTAGGGATTTTGTCCCATGTGCATTTACTCCATATCCCTTATTTCTTCATTCACACAGCAAAGGATTGTATTGAACTTATAATAACGAAAAATGAGGATATATGCTATGTAATTAAGAAATAATTCACGGGAGCGTGAATATATGGCAATTTTACCACGGGTTGACCCTTTATGACAAATATTTTACCCCGAGCGTATACGAGGGGTAAAATATAGGCATACAGGGCAAAACCCGTTGTAAAATCAAGATATATTCACGCTCCAGTGAATTATTTCGATTCTAATATGACACTTTCGGTGTACAGAAGAGATGAATTCACCTCTATATTCATAGGTGAAACAGCCATTTTACCCCGTAAAGTATGACGTTTTGTTCTATGACGCTGCAAAAACTGTCGTCAAACTTTCTATGACGTTATCAAAATTACCATCGATTGTCCTGACAATATCCACGAATAATATGCGGATTTTACCACGGTTATGGACACAAGGCGATTAAAGGACGTCATATTAGAATAACTTTTGTACTACTGTTTCCAATACGTTGTAAATGCTTGCCCTTGCCTAACTAATGTAACTCTTGATTTTATTGGAGTTTATGCTAGATGCTTTAGATTATAATGACGTGTTTTTTTAATTTAGTTTGATTCCTCACTTCTTTGTTTTTCTGTTTTCTTGCTTTTGTCATGTCTGATGACTTTGATTTTTGTAAGGGACCGACCATTTAACTTGAAAAAGGGGGCGGGGGCTATGGTTTTTTTCTAAAAAAAATATTTTGGAGCCGATTTTATGTAAAAAAAATATTTTGGCTGCCAAAATGATGAAAAAAAATTCTGAAGGAGGCTTTCTGCCCCAAAAAGTAATGTTAATTTTGAAAAAAAATATTTTGTTGATACACGTGAAAAAAATCTTCAGGTTAAATGGTCGGTTCCTAATTAAATCTTCTTTTGTTCGTTCTATTATCAAGCATTGTCGTGGGGTCCCAACATCCCATATCCCAGTATGCCTTGGATAAAATATCCTTTTGAAGATATCCCAAAAAATTATTAAACTATTCCATTTCCCATTGCCGAAATATGCCATATCCCTGTCAGTTTGCTTTAAATACCTCATATCTAATGCATAAAAGTCGCTAATGTCCCAATATACCCTAAACAAGCCTAACATATAGAATGATGTAAGTATTGTTACTGACACGAAAATTATTGGCGATAAAAATGGAGGAGCCCACCTGTGGGCGAGGCTATTATTTGATGTTTTCTATTACTCTTTTTATCGGTATTTAACTAGACCATTTGATAGAACAAATTATGAAATATGAAAATTAATTCTCAAGAAATGGGGAAATTGACTGTTGATTAGTGAAAGAATCTGTACGATGTAGATTGTATATTGATGTATGCTGGACAAAATAGGCGTGGCCTACGATACTTTTTGCCGATATTTTTTCGTATTGATACAGTAGCAAGTACTGAAAATATTTGCCTCACCGGGTAAAAAAACTCATTCAAATTACCACTATAATTAAGCTGATATTTTTTATAAGGCACTCTATTTTGTTTGTCTATTTAAAGGGATGCAGCTTCACTTTGTCCTTTTAACTAACAAAAAGAACAGCTACAGCTTATTTTGTAACGGTCTATAACCTATTGGTTATGACATTGTCACGTAAATACCATTTACATGTAGGTAGATTTATATTGTTTATTGTCTTTGTCTGAGACGTCTGACCATATCACAACATAAATTTAATTAATTTTCTGCAATTTGATTAATTTCTGTCATTTCATATAAGCATGCATGGTATACAGAATTGTCATTTGTTTAAGGGCAACCGGACATCTGTCAAAGACAATCCCTACGCCATCTTCAAGTAACTCAGGTCCACGTGTTGGAAGAAATGCCACGCTTCCTGCACGTTAAAGAACCCTTGTAGCAAGCTCTTTTTGGGGTGGTCCGTAGGTGATCGGCTACAAGGCTAAATTCCCCGCCCTTGACGATTTCACCCTACTTTTCCAGTGGCAGTCAGAATTTCCCGTCCCATGGCCATTTCCATACCCCAAAGTGATTATTTATCAACAAACTTGTTCTCGTCTTGATATAGCTGAAATATTGCTGAGTAGACGTTAAACAATATTCAATCAATCAATCAATCAAGTACTTACGCAAGCCAGTTGGTTAAAGTCTTTCACAGATGAGGCTCTTGGTTAGAACAGGACATCGACACATTTTATTGATTACAGAAAATGTCAGAAGCCTGAAGAAAAATTGTGGCTTCAGCAATTTAAACATAGAAAGAAATTGCAATCCTTGAAGCGAGCAAAGCAATCTGTACAAAATTTATCAATTATTTTGTACGTTTTCCTTTAATTATTTAGGTCTTCTGTCTGGTAGGTTGCTAGTTTCTACACTTCATAAATGTTGAAAAAAAAGAAGAACGAGCATGTATTGAATCCATTCCATTATACTTTCTGCTTTCATTTCTTCACTTGTGATGAATTGTCTCAAAATGGCCCATGTTGGTTTGTCCGCTTGTGGTGATTTTTCTGTTTCGTTTGTCTACTTGTGATGATTTTTCTCTTTCGTTTGATTTTTTCTGAAAATATTGTCGGTTGATTTGTTCACTTGTGATGATTTTCCTCAAAATTACGTCAGTTGTTTTGTCCATTTGTGATAATTTCTGTCAAAATAACTTCATTTGATTTGTCCAGTTTTGATTAAAACTGTTTTCTGTTTTGTAACTACTAATCATATGATTTTGTGGACAAAACATGTAATAATAAATCTGGGAAACGAATGTGTAGGCATTCACATTTAAGAAATGTTTTGTTTGAAGGTGGTAGTACTCGAGACGAGATGTTAGACAATATTTTACGAAAGATAAGGAGTAAATGAACATGAGACGATAAAATTTATGTTAACTCTAATTGAAATAATTTTAATGAGCTGAATGGCCATTTTGGAAATTACTTCATCATCAGCAGCACTAGAACCAAAACATAGGAAATCCGTAATTTAAATGCTTAAAATGCATAAAAACCAAACGAAATCCGAATAATCAGTAATATCAAATATAGCTAAGAACAAACCACGATGGAGGGAGTTATAAACCTTAGATTTTTGAATTTACATAGATTAGGATAATAGTCATTAAACAAAGTGTACACATGAGATATTATCTCATGTACAAGTACAAGTGCATTGATAACAGTGAATTCTTTCCACCAGTGTAATGTTTCCGCTTGGACTAGGACATTACTTCCAAGGCATTAACACACCAGGGTATTTCTTCTGACGGAACAAGAGCTGTCGCCGAATGGCAGCCAGTTATACCCCCGCTCATTGAACACTGAATCAATATGAAAAGTGCAAATTTAAGTGTGTGCGGATACAATACAGGTGTGGACACAGTTCAAGTGTGGACACAAACAAGTATGGACCAAAATTTTCAATATATTGGTATAATGGGAATAAATGATGAAGTCAAACAGGAACTAGATGAGTGACAGACTTGAAAAGGAGAGACACGGTACAACTCATCATACTTAAGATTCAGACCAAATATCAAATCATTACTACATACACAAGCTGAGAAATCCTTGACAAAAAATTTCAATATATGGCTATAATGGGAAAAATCAAAGTTTTCGTCAAACAGGAACTAGATGAGTGACGGATTTGTAAAGGGGAGACACTGTACAACTCATCATACTAAAGCTTCAGACCAAATATCAAATCATTACTACATACACAAGTTGAGAAATCCTCAACGAAAATTTTCAATATATGGCTATAATGGGTTAAAATCTAAGTTTTCGTCAAACAGGAAGTAGATTAGTGACAGATTTCTAAAGAGGAGACACGGTACAACTCATCATACTTAAGCTTCAGACCAAATATCAAATCATTACTACATACACAAGCTGAGAAATCCTCAACGAAAATTTTCAATATATGGCTATAATGGGAAAAAATTAAAGTTTTCGTCTAACAGGAAGTAGTTGAGTGACAGACTCGAAAAGGGGAGACACGGTACAACTCATCATACTTAAGCTTCAGACCAAATATCAAATCATTACTACATACACAAGCTGAGAAATCCTTGACGATAGATGTTCCGGACGGACGGACAGACGGACAGACGGACGGACGGACAGACGGACAGACAGACGGACAAGGGTAAAACAGTATACCCCCCCTCTCCTCCGGAGCGGGGGTATAATAACAATAGTACAATGTAAAATACAGTAGAGTAGTTATGTACCCAGACATTCTGCTCGCCAGAAAGAAAGTAAGCTTATACACTGATTTATTACATACTTAGCGAAGATACATTTTGTGTTGCATATGTAATATAGCCGGAAGTTAACAGTCCATATCATATACCCAGTCTGATATGGCCATATCAGACCGCCTCGTTCTGAAATATTCATATCAGCCCGGTGATATGGCTATTTCGGCATGGGTGTGATGATGACTCCTCATTGGAAGTATATAATAAACAGATTAAGACATGGCCTTTTCCATAACAGCATAGTTATCATCCCTCGACCTATATCAATCCTCGGCTGGCGTCTCGGGATGATAACCGCGCTGATATGAAAAAGCCATGTTACAGAAGGGCTAATAATTCATAATTCTTGGCTTCAATGGTATGCTATAAAATGTGAAGGTATAATATAGCACTTGATTTTTCAGTGGTAGAAGGGGGATTGCCTTGCCCATTTTCCCAGAAAATTCATTTATCTTGATGACAATCTCGACCAAATTATTAATTTTCATCAAATCTCACATAAAATTACTTGTTTGCATTTTCAATAAGCATTTCATCCTACAAATCAAAATATCAATTTTTTTTCATGACAAGTGGGATTACAATATTTATTTCCACTGGCACCAGGAATAAACAATTTATTTACAAATTTCCCCCCAACCCCCAACCCCC
>MJUU01012038.1:15988-44286 GCA_002080025.1 Modiolus philippinarum | reverse complement strand
TAGGTTTTCAAAAAACGTTTTTTGAAAACCTACGGCTTTTCCCCATAGTTAACTACTCACGGGCAGTATGCTTTTGATTTAGAATAACTGATACAGCATATTTTCATGTTGGTATTGAATCGTGATTTCAGATATGTAAAAATTATAGATATATGAGAAAATACACACATGTTCCCCTGCTCTTCTTTTTGTTTTAATGATCACTTTATTTCATGAAGCTTGTATATGATATTTTGATATGGTAATTTAGTAAGCATATCATAATGTTGTTAGTGTTTGTAAACCGAAGAATACTTCATAAGTATGTCTTACTTGTGTCTAATGCAATGTGTTGTTTTTACAAATAAACTAAGTTTAAACTATAAGAAAACAATTTAGATATAGCTATTTCATGTCAAAATAATACAGCTATTCAGCTGTAGTTACATGACTTATAATATGGGACTTTTGACCGGTATTTGTACCGGAAAAAATTTCTTTTACTGTTTGAAAACACTCAATACATTGAGTGGGAATAACTATTTAATGACACTTTTGAGCTAATGATGATTTATTTTTAATCTATTTGAAGCGCTCCATGTTACTGTAATTCCTTTTCGTCCATTAGAATTTACATAAAGACGTGTACTGTGGGAAAAATTATAGGTATACTTCAAGTTCATAAATACTTTGTTTTAAGAAAACATATACTTCTTTTAATAGGTCAGAAATACAGTCGTTGCAGGTGTCTGGTACCCATAATGAACGCAACCATTTCTGCCATCAATTACAGAAAAGTTCATATCTCGAAAGTATGAGAAAATCTCTTATTGATATACGTCAGGTGAGAAATAATGCAGGATGCGCAATATCTGTCTTATTTTATTTTTATCTGTTTTTCATTAACTCTATTTTTTGCAATTTTGTTTTATTTTCCTTTTTTTTGTATCTTGGCTTTGTTTTGTTTTTGCTCATTTTTCTTTTGTTTTTGTTTGTTTGTTTGTTTGTGTGTGTGTGTGTGTGTCCTAGCTTTTTTTGTTTGTCTATAGTTTTTTTAACTTATTATTTTAATTTGCAGAAAAACCAGAAATCAATGAGCATTTGACCGCTAATGCTGTTGACCAACTTATTTTCGTTGATACTGTACGTATTTCCCGTAAAGTTCCTCCTTCCTCAGTTCAGGCGATTTGTTTTTGTTAATGCATTGATATGAGGATAAGGAATATTCCCAACTACATGTATTTATTTTTGCGATGTTTTAATTGGTTTACGGTACATGTTCTTCAATGTATAAAATAAATGCATAAAAAATTCCCAAACTACAAAAACATACTTTTTCTTACTTCGTTGAAAACATTAAAATATTTGTCATGATTTGATTTGTACGTGTGTTCATTTCAGAGATTTCCATGAAGTTTGCTTCCAGGAGATAGAAAAGTGTGAATAAAAACATCGCAGTATGTAGCAGCCTATATACTGGTTTAATCTTCTGGATAATATCGCTTAAGTTCATACCACTATTTGAAAAATGACTTTTGTATATCTGCTGTTCTTGTCAAAAGACATTGAATCATCTCCTTACATCTTACAGAAAATCATTGCAGAGTCATCCAGATGAACCACTAAGCCTCTTTTCAAGCTCTGACAGAGACGGTCTGAAAAGTAACTGTGATGATGTCTACACCTATCAGATGTGGATTCTAAAAAAATCTAAAGATTTCCCTCAAAAGCTATCATCAACCAGTCTCAGCGCATTGTCATAGCATACAGACTTTGATCTTTTTTAATTTTTATATTACCCTGCCACACAATAAATTGAAAACAGTAATTTCTTATTTGAAACATCAATGTTTCTGTACTGAAAATTGAAGAACGCAGATACACTTATTTTAGTTGAAGAGAGAGACAAATCATATTTTGCAAAGAACGATACCGAGTCAAACAAGAGGTACACAGAGAATGGCGTAATCAAGATATCTAATATTTGACAATTTTTGGGGGGGAATGTGGAGGTCGCGTTTTTCAACAGGCGATCGGGTTTCCCATGGGAACTAGCTGCGCGCTACTTTTTGCTGCTCTTTTTCGTGTGAAGCCAAGTTTTTACATGGGCTAACTTAGAAGAACAAAAACATTACTCTAGTCCTTTGATTTCAGCTTCCACTACACAGACGATGTATTTTCTCTTTATTATACAAAAATTCAAGGCATATTTACACCAGATTTATACCAATAAGCTTGAAATTAGAGACTAATGATACACCTAATCGTGCTAAGATCTTTTAAAATACATTAACAAAGATGCACGTTTGAAATCGTAGCTACATATGTATATGACAAATGTGAAAATTGTAATCCCAATTGTTAACTTTCAATTTCTGAGCAGCAATATATCTACCTCTCCAGCCTATGGCGTGTACATTTAGGAGATAACTGTATTGTATTTGAAGATTTGGAGGCATCAATTGAGGATTTGATGGTCACAAATTTAGTTAACTGGCTCAAATACAATGCAGTTATCTTAATTCTAATGTGGTTGAACATATTTAAAATAATAATTGATTACATTAATTATTATTGAAATTAACATCAGATGGACGGATTACAATAATACTACAAAGAGATTATAGTCCCATTATATGACAATCAATAAATAAATTCATTTTCACCTTGATTTTTTTTATAAAACCACAAATTTAATCATGTTATATAAAGTTGTTCATTTTATCAAAATGTTAAACAATTGGTATGACCGATTACTATTTTCTAAAAACCAAAAGTGCATGTCATTGAACAAAGACAAAATGGCGACGACAAACAGGTTTTCTGCTGTCAGTCAAAGAAAGGATATTTGTACTGTGGATTACCAGAATAGGAAATATTGTAGCTGCAACATTGACATGTAAGTTGTTTTCTGGTTCGAGTATTAGAAACAGCTAAACAGATGGTTACTTCTCAAAAGTTTTGTGATTTAGTCCATCACTTGTGCATTCGGAGATGGCAACATGCTTTAAATGAGAAACAATAGAATTTCCTGCAGGCCTTTGGACGTTTAGTGGCAACGCTAAATCAAATGGATGATTGTATGGATATTTACACATTTGCATCACTATTTTAAAAAAAATACTGGAGTTACAAGGCTGGGAATATATATTCTTGGGTTAATTGAAAACTCAATATTTTTAACTCTGAGCATTTGTCGGATGTCACACAGCCGATTCACATCATGAAAACTGTAAATTTGTAAATGAACCAAATGCCTCTTGAACTGATTTTTAATGGATGAATAATTTTATACCAGAAGAAAGAGAGAAAAAAATCTGCAGATTTCGTAAAAATAGTGCTAGAAAAAGGAGTGTGTTTGAAAGGGAGGGGGTGGGGGCAAGCTTTGCAGGTAAGTCTTCTTTGGTTGAATGTCAGTCTACGCTGTAGGATTTTTACGAAACTGTCCATTGCTTTTTGATGGCAATGTCTTCTGTATCGGAGTTTTCTTTGAATTGTTTGTAGCATGGGTGCTGTCGTCTGCATGACCCTAATCGAAATTTGCTTGTTGAGTATCTATGTCCTATTTATGTCACAAAACTCATGTAACAACTGTGAGAGAGGTTTAGCAACGCAAACGTCCTTTCGTAAAATACGGTTACGGATACATGTTAAGGGGATTTCCATAAAATGTGTGCATGACGTCATCGATAGGTGCTTTTTCTTGGACGTAAACGTACACAACGAAGGTGTTGGACTCTATTTACATGTAAAGTAAGAACTTCTTGCATTTTTGGCTATTTTTTTGCAAATATTTCATAACCCTTAAATGGATAATCACAATATGTACCTTGTGTGCTTAAACGATATGCATTAATATTATGATGTTTTTGCAATGGTTTGAACCCCACACTTGACAACAAAAACAAGAACAAAAATTCGGAAATTTACAACAAATAAAATTCTGTAAGATTATTCCCCTTTTCACAATCTGAAAACCCACTCAGTTCAGCTATGTAGACTGAGCTCCCGAGGCCGTGCAGCGAGAATAGATAACAAAATTAATAGTTTCTGCATATGTCCATTTAAACAACTTACATGTATGTCTTTTTAGTGCAGATTGAGATCAAATAAAAAGAATGGAAATCCATTGATCGCAATAGCTGAAAGAGAAGAAATTCCCAGTGAAATCTAAATAGAAAAGCCAAAATTAGCTACATTTTAGATCTTAACAAAATTTTCTTGAATTGTGATACTGCAAGTTTCCAAGTATCATTGGTCTTCGGGTAAACACCAAAGTATTGGCTATTGGGTTGATGAATTCCCTCAGGGACTAGCAATCCACCTGCAGAGGCATCGGCCAAGTGTTAATAAATAACACGATATCAAATTTAAACGTTGTATAATGCATCGTGCGAAAAAAAATCCACTAAATATGACTAACCAATGGAATAAAATGGTTATAATAACATATAAGATAAGAATCACACTGCGGAAGAATTTGAGAAAACGGTGTCATTTTTAAAGAGTTAATTACGCACTGATCAAGATACTTTTCCCTAAGTATATATCTTATTAAATACATGATTTCACTTTAAACTCCACCAAACTGGGATGGTTTCTAAAGGTAGGCACTTAGAATATTATTAATTCACTTAAAATAAAAAAAAAGTTAATTGTCAAGAAACGGCAATTACTGCAAGTTTTTTCTTCTTTTGTTGCATGTTAACTTTTCGAGTTGTTATTCAATATTTGGCCAATATAATTGAATCATATATGAATTTTTACTCACCTTACAAACAATGATAACGCGATGCTCTCAAGAGCCTGAAGTTCACCTGGTCAATGGCTGACAAAGACAGTCCAAACAACCAAAATATTAAAGAGTCTCACTTTCTAGTATGTTCATAGTATTCGATGTTATCCAATGTGTCAGAGAAGATATTCGAATGCATTTTCCATAGGGTCCTATGTTCCCTTCTCGTCGCTATCTTGAATGAGGCACATACATCAGGAACACATTTTTTAAAGGGACCATCCAGTGACTATTGTGACCAAGTTTGATTCTAATTGATCGGGTAGCTTTACAGAGGATCCTTGAATGTTTTCCCGTTGGGTTCAATGTTAATCTATGCTCCCCGCTGTTGAACATCTTGGATCTGATGCAGACTTGCCAGACACATTTTTAAAGGGGACCAACCAATGACAGTTTTGACCAAGGGGGAAGATCTTTGAATGCGCTTTCCCATCGAGTCCAATGTTTAAACTAAATTTCCTGCTGACGGCCATCTTGGATGAGATGTGGGCATGTCAGACAAACTCAATCATGAGGATTGAATGAAGTCCTTGACATGATGAACAACTTTACTCTTTCTCAAATCGTTTTTGAAATATAAGGCAAATGTATAAAATTACAGAAATTGGACAAATAAAGGCCAATTACTCCTGAATAGGCTTTCAGATTTTCTTCATATGCTGAACATTTTTTTGTGTTCTAAAATTGACCTCTCTCTGATATAGTTTTTTTATAAAGAATAAAAATTTCGGAAAAAGGCAATAACTTATTTTGTTCAAAATTGCACAGCATGTAGATCTTGTCATGCTGATCTCTTAAAAATCATCAGATTTTGATATCTGTAACAGTGTTTTAGTTATATGCCAAAAGCAGCAATTTATCCCCCGTGCTATTTTCAGTAACGACAGCCATGTTGATAAGTTCTCGGACTAATGGAATACAATTTCTAATCTAGATACCCTTGCTATGATTCAGGCAAAGTTGGTTTAGAATGGCTCAGTGGTTGTTTAAATGGAGAGTATTTTTGAATGTGTTCCAACTGGGTTCAGTATTAAGCAGGACTAACTTAGGACATCTGTGACCAAGCAGGATTTCAAATGGCCAAGTAGTTTCAGATAAGAAGATTTTTAAATGTGTTTTCAAATGGGATGCAATGTTTTAAGATCTACTCTGGCGGCCATCTTAGATGAGGCCCAGGCAGGGTAAACAAATTTAATTATAGGGGTAGAATGAAGTCCTTGACATACATTGTACTGCACATTTTTGTATCTAAAACTCTTTTTCAAATCGTTTTGAAATATAAGGCAAAATGTATAATTTTTTTTTAAAGTTTGACAAAGAAAGGACAATAACTCTTTTTGCAACTTAAAGTTGACCTCTATTTGTATAGTTTTTGTGATAAAAAGTACAAGATATCAATTTTTTTTCCAATTTTACAGAAAAAGCACAATAACTCCAAAATGAGTTATCAGATTTTTTCTTTCAAACTGCACAGCACTTAGATCTTGTCATCCTGGTCACTTTTACCATTGTTAGAATTCTTATATATATAATGGTTTTCGAGTTATTCGCCAAAAAAGATTTTTACACCTCTGTGCTATTGTTGGCAACGACAGTCATGTTGCTTAGTCCTCGAACTATTCCAGCACAATTGAAATCTAGATACACTGGTTATGATTCAGGCCAAGTTAAGATAAAATTGGCCCGGCAGTTTCAGAGGAGAAGATTTTTGAAAAAGTTTACGACGGACGAACAAACGGATGCCGACGGATACGAAGTGATGGCATTAGCTCACATGTTCTTTTAGGTCAGGTAAGGTAAACTTGGTAGCAAAGTATTATTTTCATCATTAAAAAACATTGCACCAATTGAAAATATGCCTGTTTAGATTCATAAAAAAATTATTGTATAATGAATATAATTCTAATATATAATTTTATACACGTGGTCCCATAAAAATACTAATGTACAGTGTAAATTTATTGTATGATTGGAAAAGAAAGGGGCAAATATTAAATATACAGATTAAATTTGTTGATTCATAATGAAATTGATATTTTTATTAATCTTCTTGCAATATTTATACGATATTTAAGAGAAACAAAATAATATAAGATGTATTATAAAAAGACCCAAATAGATATGAAAGAGAAAATGAGCATCAAATATACTAGAATTTGTAAAATAAGCACTTAAATTTGCCGCACGTCTTCGTTTACCAATACTTTTCTCCAGGGGCATATGGTATGTGGGCTTTCATGAAAAAAATCATAAAAGCATTAAACCGATGGAAGGAACATTTTGATATGATACGCTGTATCACTTATAGATTCAAGCTTTATATTGAAAATGAATTTAAAATTTTGTAAATATACTTTAGAATTAAGCAACCAAATACAACTTGTAGCTGCTAGAGCAGAATTAGCTTAATATCTGTGAACTACGGTATTTAGTTATTGGATACATACATTAAAATACAACCTCAGAAATATTTAATCTCATAAAACCGTCATACAACCAACTAACTTTTGGATAATGCATTTATACAAATTCATCAAGATGACTTACATACTTTAGAAAAAAGAAGGGAAACGGGGAATGTGTTTACATTTGTAAGCGATGTACGTTCTTCAAATAATGAATTAATCTTGATTTTTTTTTTCAGTAAAAATTTTCTTCTAAGAAGAAAATGAAGTTAAACTTAAAAAATAATTATGAGGCGTTATTATTAAAAGAACTGTTTACACTATATCAAAATAATAAGATCTTTGTGTACAACAAACTAACATAATTGATTATTCATTGATGTGTACATGCGGCCTTTTATTCACAAACTTTGCAGAACGGACTTTATTCAGCTTGTGAGTGAGTCGGCCGTGTGTACACGTTGGTTAACCCCTCTAAAATAACTTTTATACCTATATCAAAGTAATTTTCCCGTTCCTATGAAGGTATTATAATTTTACTTCTAAAAACTAAACAAGTCGACGTCATACTTAATAAAGAGATTATGCACGCAACGTTTAGAAGAGGAATGGCCAATTTCTCCTTCAATAAGTAATCAAGACCTTATACATGTATATAGAAAACCACTAGTGTTTTCCATACGTAGAACACCTCGGCTTGCAAAAATACTAAATATTAATGAATTTCGGTTTATTTTCGGAAAAAAAAATATGAAAATGTCGTTTTCAACTTGCTTCGTTGCTACCGGTTTTACCCCAAAATAGCATATATAGCATATATACCCGGGAAATAAATTCGTTATGTACGTTTATACCCGTAGATATGGAGATTGTTACACCCTTCAGTACCCCTCAGGATGCATTTTGGTATTTCAGGGTGATAAAGTTCCCAAAACTATAGGTATACACGTAGATAACTTATAGTGAAGGCCTTTAGATACCAGCATACATGTATTTAGAGGTAAACAAGATTACATCAAATCGTAATACAAAAAAAAACAAAAAAAAAACAACAAATATTATTATATGAAATTAAATTCTTTATTCATGTTAAATATAGCTTTATCTGCAGCCTGACCTTTTGTTTCACCATGCAGCATAATTTTCACTTTATCATTATTATTTTTTTTCATTGTTGTCTGGTATGTATATGTTATCGGGCTCTTGACAGCTTTGTATCGTAAAATATCAACCCGTGAGCCAGAATACGAAGCACAGGGGCGAGTGAGCGTAGCGAACGAGCCCCAAGCTTCATATTCTGGTGAGCGGGGTAATATTTTACAATACATCAGCTGTCAAAAGCCCGATAGCTTGTTTATCATCCTTTATTTTGTATTTTAGATTTGAATTATTGAACTAAGGTTTCAAATTCTCCCAAAGTTGCGCGGGAATTTCGGCATACATGTCATTCTCGCCTTTTCAACAATTTTAAGCTTAAAAACGTGTTTTATATTTTTTTTATCATTTTATTGGCAAAGGTTTTGTAACTGGATGAATATTTTGTCCGAAATACTCTAAATAATGCCGATTTTGAATTTTGCGGGAAACCTTTGGTTGTTACGCTATTCTATCGTTCCTTGGAACCTTTATGACGTCATAATGTGAAAACGTCAAAGTTATATCAACGACCCAGTTTCTACAATTTTTTTCTGACGTCTAGTTTACCTATTTATGTAATTATGATTCTGTTTTGAATACCTAATCGGGAAGAGCAAATGCAAAAGATGTTTATTTTTAGCCATTTCATTTCATTTGAAACCTTGAAAAAAAGTTATTGCCTTTGAAACTTTGGGAGAATTGCTTAATATATCCAGGTCAACTCCTGATATATCCGGGTCAACCAGATATGACTTTTGCGGAAAGGCTCTACAGGCTGATATAACCATGGGGAAGGATGATAAATTTGTTTATAGGGATATTTTGTCACTTGATATATAGTCTATTTTTTCTGATATTTCTACAACTTTAAGCAAATTAATATCAATTATAGAAAAAACGGTAATGGGGATAACAGTTGTACTGGTTCTCCTTTTTTTACACGTGGAAACTGTGAGGACTATGGAAGTGATTCCTTTGATACAGGATACAGTTGAAAAGTCACCTTTGGTTGTTCTTTTTGATACCAAAAATATAACAGACAGGATTGAAGGAAGTCTGAGGAAAGAACTAAGCGCACAAGTTACTGAAAAAGTTGAAGACGTGATTGAAAACAACATTACGCAAAAGATGAATGCTCAAATTAAACGAGCGGTTGATGAAGTAATCGAAAGACGTCTTTCTGCCATGACTGCGGAAATGGGATCTTTACGGGATAAAAGTAAGTAACTCAATATAGCGAATTTACGTGTAGTATTACAAATGTCATCGAGGCGTCTAAGCATGATCCGTGATATGCCTTTTTTGGAGCCGGATTCATAAAAAAAACGGTCTAAAAATCAGCAGGATATACGTAAAACTAAAAACAAAAGAAGTGAGTAACGTGATTTTAAAAATTAAGAACCGTCATTTCGAGGAACTGGTGACCCGTGCACCACTTCCCAAATAAAAAAAATAAATGACAACTCTAGCAAAATAAACAAATAGCATAGAGATGAATTCAAACAAAAGTGTCGCAGTAATGAGTTGTTATTTATAAAAGCGCCGCGGTAATGTGATCCGAATATATACAATATGAATACACATTTAAATACTGTTATTTATCAGATGTTTGTTTTTCTTTCAGTAAACTCAAAAATGGTGGGATGTAAGTATTACTTAACAATTAGGAGGGCAATTTCTTTAATGAAGGTTTTCCCTTCAAGGGGTAGACCTAGACCTTTTAGTATTAGGTCCTTTCCTCCAGTGGAAATACTTTATAGTAATTCTACTTATATTTATTATTATTCATCGGCAGAGTAACTGACCATTGTTCGTAGTTGATATGTTGTAAATCTTAAAATGTCAAGGTAAAAGGTCAATGCTGATCTTTACAGGATAATTGGTGACCTTTGTTGGTGTTTTTTATCTTGTGAGAAGATAAACTCGAAAACCGAAATATAAAGCTGATGAAGTGTACTGACAAAAATATTAACATTGACAAGTGCAGTATTTGTTATTATATATGTCCGAACCTCTGAGATGACTCATAGGTCCGATATTGCCCTTGACACGTTTCTGAAAATGTTTTTACATATAACTTTTAAACATCAAAGTGATCAGTAAATAGAGACCTTCAATTTTAGCCTAGAGTCAGTCAAAATCAAAAGTCAATGTCATAGCCAAATGTTGTTTAGATACAATCTTTAAAACGGTAAGAGGTATTGGCTTATATCTCAAAAACATTTAAGCTACTGAGAAACATTAAGAATGATAAATGTCAAGACTTCAAGTTCAAGCTCATAGCATAAATATTATTTGTCATAGAAGTATTTCGTTACCATATATTATTACAGCCTAATCGATATGTTTAATATAATAAAAGAGTCATTTAAATTCTGCATATGCGCATTTTGACAACTTATGTCTCTTCAGTGCAGATAAAATCTAAAAATTTGGTAGACCAGAAACTCAAAGATGTGCAAAAACTGATAGAGAACAAATAACCAAATATGATCTAAATGTAAAGCCAAAATCAGCAAAGGACAGAGCTTTGCATGAGGGGGATACTCCATAGTTCTGCAAATTTACAAATATTTAGATATTGTAAGGTTCCAAATAGAATCGGCTTTCGGGCAGCACCGAAGTACTGTATGACCACACCAGTAGATAGTAGATATGTTTAGATCTTGATTGGTCATTTTGATCTTATCACGATCTATAGAGGCTTAACACAATTTTGTTAGGACAGTTTGAGATTGTTTTTGAGTTGGTTTTCAAGATAACTGATTTTAAAGAAGATCAAGGCGTGTTAAGATATTTTAAGATTGAATAAGATTCACTTGTTAATTGCGTTCAGAAACGATCAAGACAAGTTTGTTAAGATCAAACAAGTTCTCAATTTGGTCTTGTTGATGGGGACAAACTTAACACATCTTGAACTCCCTTGAACGCATTTATCTTGGTTGATCTTGATCAAATGAACAGATCCTTGAAAGCAATTATCTTAATATATGACTAAATATTTTACACTGTCTTAGCAAAATTGTGTTGAGCCAGAAAAGATCGTAATAAGATCAAAATGTCCAAACAAGATCATTACATAAATGCTAGTGATGTTAACCGATACTTCAAAACCCATATGATACGATGTAATATATAAGTCTGACCAAACTCGTTTTATTTGACAATCCTTTCCTATCACAGGTCATTCATGTCATCTTTGAATATTCAAACGAAAAATAACAATCTAGACCTGAAATACCTATATTGGGTACCAAAATGAACAAAACTCCATACAAGAAAAAATACGTCCAACTACTGAACTATCTATTGAAGTAACTAAGATTTTGTCTGCAGTCAAAGACTGGCATCAAACATACTGTGAAACTACTTATGCCCAAAGTGACATAAATCAAATGTTGGTACTTGAAATATCAAAGAATTAATGGGAAATCTTCAATCCCGTTCATTTAGCCCAACGGATTGAAAATTTACTACCCCATGCTTGAAGGTCACATATGGGGCCTTATTCGCTGAGTGTATCAGTTAGATTTCGAGATCATTAGTTGCTATTCAAACATTCACAATTTCATATTGTTTCTGTTGGCAAACATAAATTTATGATTAAGCGGACTTTAAGTGGAAAAGGTCCCTGGAATTTTGTCCACGTCTAAACTACTACCAATGGGAAGTTTTTATGTCGCCACAGACGTTGTCAGGACAACATAATGTTTATGGTCCGTTTATTTGTTATTTTTTTTTCATTAGTCCTTCTTTCTTTCTTCCATATATTTTGTCCGACTATTTTCTCAAAGATGCCTGGACAGAATTCATTCATTCTTGGCACAAAGTTGGATCACCATTAGAAAATGTGCATGCACCAACAAAAAATTTTCAAAATTGGTGCCCTTTCCAAGATGGCCGCCATTTCACGTCAAAATTTCAACTTCATAGTCGGCGCAACTTATTTGTATTAGTCTGAAAAAGTTAATGCGGCAGAGATCTCAGAGATGCAAGACAAAATAAATTGTGCACAAAATTGGATCAATATGAGTAGATTGGCGTAGACACTTTTTTCAATAACCACTATTTTCAAAATGACTGCAAATTAACGATTTTTTGTTACAAAATTTAGCAAATGCACCTTCACACACTCAGAGTCAGTAATCTCTTAAACCACTGAAGCACCTATAGAAATATTCAGTATAAATTGCGGATGGAATCCATATATAAATAAAATTTCAAAATGGCCGCAATATTCAAGATGTACGATATATACACAGTGTTGTCTTATTGACAAATTTCAGTCTGAATTTTCTTTAATTTTATATTTGGTCAAAAGCTTCATTATAATGAATTTGATTTTATATGAAATTTTCAAATTCAAAATGGCCGTCGTTTAAAGATGACCAACAGTTTAAGTTTAAAACTGCCTATCAATTATTTCATTAACAAGGACAAAGTTTCATAGAACTTGGTAGAGATGTTCAAAATGAAAAGACCACGGAATATGAGCAAACAAATTCAGATTGGCAGCTGTTTTCAAAATGGCGGCCAAAAACACATAAATAGTTTTGCCTTTATTCAATATCTCAGGGACTGCTTTGAAGAAATTAATCATATTTTGCATAAATGTTCAATAAGATGAGAGCAAGAAATTCACTGAAAACATCTTTCAAAATGGCTGCCATTTTCAAGATGGTCGCCACAATAAGTGAAAAAAAATCAACTGTATCCAATTTAAACAAAAAGTATTTTTCAGAAGTTTTTGACATTGCGAACATGATGCTAAAAAATTCTATATGGCGAACATTTCAATGATGGCTGCTAAAATTGTCAAAATATTGAATTTGTCCGATTAAAGACAAACATTCATAAAACTTAAAGCAAGCCATAGCAGAATTCATTCATATATGGCAGAAAGTTGGATCACGATTCGGAGATGCTCGTTTATGCAATAATGAATGTGAAAAAAATAACACCAACTGAATAAAATTTTGTCCGAATGCTGCAAAAGATGTTTAAAATGAAGTTATGAAAACAATGGGTCACCGTGCAAAAATTATGAAGCTTTTAGATGGATAAAAAAACAACAGAGAAAATCCACCAGAAATATATAGACATGACCAGCAAATAACATTAAATATATCAGGAAATGATTTGTAGAATTTGTTCATATTTTGTTTATATGTTCAATTAGATAAAGGGAAGAAATTTACGCTGAACAATTTCAAAATGGCCGACAAAAAAATTCAACTCTGCCCGATTTCAATGAAAACTGTTTATACGTAGATTTTGACGGTATGAACAAAATGGAATCATCGACTTGGACGTCTGGGGTCACATCAGCTATTACTTGCAATTGCAAATATAGTTTGTTTTAATATGCACTGAGGAGTCGGTGACAAAATAGTCATCTACAGACACTAAATTTAATTATTTTTCGAAATATCGTTAAAGTTTCATCAATTATTTCTAGTTTAACCCACCATTTCATGAATAAAATGCCCGTTCCAAGTCGGGAATATGACGGCTTGCCAAAATGTTCTGTGTTGGATTGTGTTTCCCTGATTCTGTCGTATGTTATACGGATTTTCCTTTCTGGTCTCTCCCTTTGATCGATTCGGGCTTTTGTTGTCACTTTTATTTGGACATGCAAAGCCTGAAAATAGTGAATTGTATTTCACTTCGTTTTTACATAATGCTTGTAGCTGTACTTTTCATCTAGATTATGTATGATTAGAGCAAAGGGCTGAAATTTGTGTAGAACTTAACATGTTAATAACAATTTCAAGAACTAGAATGGGAAAGACTAATATTTATTTTTACTGACATTATAAGTCTAAAATTACTTTTAGACGCAATATTATTCTTTAATTTTCTAATATATTTTTAAAACATGTTTTGCCCAACAATCTCCTCCTTAACACCTGCACTTCATATGTGTGAAAACATCGGTAAACCAATACCGAAGCAAGAACGTAGAAAGGAGTGATTCTAAAATCATAAATCCAAAATCACGGCAATTCATATTCAACACGAAATGAGAAAAGAGAAAATTTAGAACACTTCAAAACTTGCAATTGGTTTTCAATCCTACGTTGATTTTGTTATAAAGCCGACTTGTTTGTGTAGACATCATTGACATCATCATAGTAGTAAGATATATGGATGTGGACCTAGGTTAGGGGACATAATTCTTACAAATCACTTGTATGTTTGTTTTAATCGTTTTTATAAATATATTGTAAGCTTCTACAAATACAGAATAATGATTTTTATTCTTTTTCACATAACTGCTTAAAAAGCGTCAATGAAACTGACTGTCAAACACCTTGCTGATTTAAAGAGTTATCACCCTAAACCTAGGTCTACTACCTTAAATCCATTAAACTTTTAACAATTACTCCTCAGCTCTCTAATCTATAATGAATTTATTTACAATAAACAATGAAAAGATACAGAGTGAATACACATCAGACAATGTCTATACAAATACATGGTAGAAAAGAGAAATTGAACAACGCTATTATTGTTAATCTTCGTCTTGAAGTCACCATGAAGTCACAATGCATGCAATAATCTTAAAAACAGTATAAATCAAATTAAATATGCACTTTTTGGAATAGGATCTGTAAGTCTCGTTCTACTTTCACTTTCATATCCGGAAACTTATGACGTCACTTCGCAAAACGCACATTAAATACGTCAACCGAGTTCACTTCCGGGACATTTATCTCAATGTCACAAAGTCTTTATCTATTTGACCCTTTACAATGGGATATCCGCCATCGCTGGAAGATTCTGGTTGACAGAGACTACGTGTCTGCAAGAAAATCGCTATTTTATTTAAATTCTACCGAAGTTAAGGTATAAAGGTTATTATTTATTAATGTTAGAATATGCTGATTCATTGAAAATGATTCCCATGGTTAATTTGATCTGTGAATCGAAAACCGCATCATTCCAACATAGTACTATATAAGCAATGGTACCCGAGAACAATGTTTCTCGTTCCTCCTCGTTGGTCATATGACGAGACTTACAGTCCCTATTGTCAGTCAATTACAACATATTTTTCGCAATTTGTTATTTTTTTCACGTTTTCTGCTTTCTTTTACATTCTGTTATGTATTAGCCGTTCGCCGAAATGACCATATGCATAAACTAAGATTCCAAGTAATTTCGGTATTTTGTTATTTTTTCCAATGGGCCGATGCCTCTGCTGATGAAGTGTTAGTTATCGAGAGTAATCACCAACTTGCATACAACTTACTCGCCAGGCTGCGCATGAACAGCAGTTCATTGAATGAGCACCTGTTCAGGCGAAATCTGGTCGACAGTCCTAATTGTTCATGTGGTCACCCAGAAACCAACAATCATTTCTTACTCCATTGTCATAAATACTCAAATCTTCGTCAAACAACAATTTTTACTTTGAATTTCCAAATGCAACCTAATTTACAACTACTCCTTTTTGGACCCGTTGCTCAGACCCTAGAACAAAATACAGAACTGTTTCTGAAGGTGCAATTTTTTATGCTAAAAAGTAAACGTTGTGTGGATGAGTAGAAATTTATTTCAAGCAGCTTTCATCAAATTTAATTTCCTCTTTTTGTTTTTCTATTTTTACATAATACTGTATTCCTGTTTTGTTCTTATTTCCTATATTTAATTCTATGTATTCTTCTTTGTATTGTTTCTTCTCAATATGTTTATCCATAACTCTCTTTTGCATTTATAATTTAATTTGATTTATACAATGTATTGGTATTATCAGTGTGTCATACCTATATCTGAGCATGTAACTTACTCCTTGTTAAATATGTCATGTACATTTGTGTAATTACAGATTTCGGATTAATATAAGCTTAAACTTGTTTCCGAATCCTAGTCTTGATTAATTGTATTATGAATTTCATGTATATGTATGTATTATATTCAATAAAATAAGTTTAAACTAACATACCGCTGACCCGAAAACCGATTACATTTAAAATCTTGCAATATCTAAATTGTGATTTTTTTGTTTAAAAACTAAGGAGTATCTCCATCGTACATAGCTCTGTTGTTAAATAATTTGGTTTTCCATATAGATCCTATCGTTTATTAGTTATTTCTCTAATGATATGTCAAGTTTAAACCGGTTATGACCCGTTAGATAAATTTTCTTTATTCAACATATGTTGAATAAAGCCCCGTGCTATTTCCCGCCAAATCTATTCGGAATACAATTCTCAGTGTTTATCATTGATCATTAGAGAAAAAGATTACACCACTTTATCCCGATTATTACCATATTTTATCCACTCTCGATAGTTAAATTTAAAAATTTTAAAATGCTCGGCAAGCCTCGCAATTAAAATTTTAAAATTTAACTATCTCTAGTGGATAAAATATGGTAATGAACGGGATCTTGTGGTGTAATCTATATATATCAGCTGTTACAAATATTTCGGTTCATGGTCTTCCAAATGTTTTGATTTGATCTGCACTGAAGAGACATAAGTTGCCAAAATGGTCATATGCAGAAAATAACTATTAAATATTACCGTATGTTTTCAAAAGCTTGAATAACATTCTAAAAATATATATTTATTTACAGGTGAGATGGGCGAAGTAGGAACTCCAACACCATTAATCGGTTGGATAGGAAATGGCCAGATTCTATTTAAGGATATTAATGTTCAATTTCGTCACAATTTCCCTGCATCTCCAATAGTTATGATTGGATTGGAGAGGCTTGATACAGGTCATCATCGCAATGTCCGCGTCGATGCCTCAGCAACAGGCATAACCAAAAACGGTTTTAAGATCAGAATATTCACATGGTCTGACTCCCAATTGTATTCTGCTCATTACCAGTGGATTGCGTGTCCGAATTTTTTGTTTTATTAGGTGAAGAAAGATAATAGTTTGTTTTTTTGCGTGTGCGGTGTAACTTTGTATTATAAAGAAATTGTTCAAAGAATATTATAGTATAAATATATATTATCCATCTATGAATAAATAAACAATATACATAAATGAAGAATCTGAAACCGGTGATAGTGCAAGATAGAAAAAAATCTCAGACTGCCAAGAGTAAGATTTCTATATTTCTGTGACAACGCTTGCCTCATCAGAGAACCATTAAAATCTTAACCCTGTTGATCTGAGATTTTAAATCTTACATTTTCAATGGTTCTTTATTATTTTTGTTTACATGTATATCCACAAAATACGATTTGTTTTCAACCAGACCAGCTAATACTTTACATACGATTTTCATGCGTGACGCCAATTGTATCAGAAAAAGTTGTCTGGCAATTTTATGTTCAATCACTGTTATTATTGCCGCTCAAAACTTTTATTGTCGTCATCACGAATTGACTGATCGTTACAATGTGTCTCTATCACAAATGAAGATGGACATATTTCAATGTATCCCGAGATATTACTGGATTGACACATACCGAATTTGACATTACAGCGGACTTTTCACTTACAGTGTTAAGGGTGTCAGATGTGAAGCAGGTTATGCTTACCCTTTCGGAGCACTTGATGACACTCCTGCTTTTTAGGGGTTCAGACTGTAAGTACTTTGCTTTTTGTGGCGTTTATTTTATGTTCTGTTTGATTCGTCTTCGTCGTTAACGTTCTCTCTCTGAATAGAATCCTTATATTGCCATGCATTCTGGACGTATGATTTTAGCTCTTGCTTTGGTATTCGTTGAAAATTCATTCGTCTTTTGCTGGTAGTACAAGACAAGAATATTTTGTACCCCTGAAAACAGCAGTATTTCTACCACAAGGGCCTTATACATGTTATATACTAGCAATATCCAGGCAAAAGATACAAAGAAATACAAAGGACTGTCAATTTTTGCCTACCAAATGGCGACAAACATATTTCAAACTGACATATACTAGTAATTTATATGATATAATGAAGCAAGAAATTCCGACGTATTATATACAAAAATAGCAATTATTTAACATAAAGATAGCTTTGATTTACCTATTTTCTCAGTTATAAATAAATGTCATATTGCCACCTGTGAAATTAAATGATTTCTTGTCGCTGTTTGGAAGTGACGTTGCATTATCTCGCCAAAGTCGTTGTCAAGTAAACATCTGGCGCGTTGAAATGTAAAAAAGATCCGTATTTAAAATTTCGGTTCTAAATTAAAAGTCTATCCAATAATAAGCATACCGAATCCAAATGTGCATCGATCAAAATCTCACTGGTTGCTGAACTCGTTTAATCCTTCTGCGTTGTTCGGCACTCTTGCCATTTTTAAGATTTTTACATCATATTTGGATCTATGTCTTTTTGAATTTACATCTCGCATTTGACAAACATGGTCATCTCAGTACAAAAATTTACGACAAAAGGGACGACTTTATTTTCAAAATTATTAATTTCCCTAACATGCACAGTAATATTCCAGCTTCTCCTGCTTACGGCGTGTATGTTTCACAGCTGATTCATTACGCGAGAGCTTGCACAAATTATACAGACTTTCTCATTAGACATAGTAATCTCTGTAACCGCCTTATAAATCAAGGCTTCATTAAATTCCGTCTCATACGATCATTAAAAAAAGTTCTTTGATAGATATCAGTCCCTTTTGGAAAAATTTCAAGTTTCGGTCCGAACTCTGATTCAAGATTCTTTCCTCACTTAATAATGGAATGACCATTTCTTTTGACTGTTAACTACCTTTCAACGGCAACTGCTGTTGAGTTGCTACCGGACAGTACCACCATGGAAGGTGAGATTTGGCTAGCAATTAAATTATTTTAACCCACCGTTTTTTTTAAATGCTCTTACCATATCGGGAACACTGCGGTCCACAGTGTTGCCGGTCGTTTCTACCTGATTGTTTTTTTTTTATTTTTTTTTTTCATGGACTTCGGCTCTTGACCACATTTTTCAGTAATTTTATTATTTCCCCCATTGCTTTTCACGACGGTCAATTAATGATTCTAAAAATATATAAAATTTAAAACAAAACTTTGCAAGTGTTGAAGTATGCAATTCAACAAATAAATGATGGAACACAAAATGAAAATTAAAAGTAAAATTTCATATCATGAATAAGAGTTGAATGAAAGGATATGGAGTAAATGCACATTAGACAAAGTCTCTACAAATACATGATAAAAACAAGCAAAGGGACAATGCTTTTATTGTTGTTCTTCATCTTAAAGTCCCCATTAGGCCTTCAACAGTGAGCTTTTCTCATACCTTATAGTAAGTTCAAGACGGCCTATAGCACCGGTTTGAGCTGAGTTCTTTGCTAATGGAATGCATCTTCCATATTTTTCCCGTCTGATGTCACCACTGCACTATCAGGTTTTGTTCTATGACGTCGTGATTATGGGAAATTTCACGCCAAAGGAACAATTTTTGAACATGCGTGAAATACAAGTTTTCCCGCGCTCTACCTGATAGTGCAGCAGCGACACCAATCGGGAAAAGCACGAAAGTGAATTCCATTGTCGAGCAACGCTACATCCATGTCTTCACTTGTCATGGGTGCGGGATCGTCAACAAACATTAATTATACTAGCAAAGTGCTCTTACAATCATCGTCATCCTTTGCCTGACAAAAGAACTGGTGTCTTAAGCTAGTGGACGATTACAACATATAGACAAACACAGGGCACTCATCAAGTCGAATGTTAAGAAAAAATGGCATTATAAAATAGTGAGACGTGGGCACTTTAAACAGGTGGTCAGAATTACATAAAAGTAGGGAATAGTAGACGACAGAAAATGATGGGACATGCAAATCCTGAAAAAAATAGTCGCATACAATTAAAAAATCTCCATTAACGTTTCCACAAATAAAATGATTTATCGGCATTTTTGAGAGATTCCTTTGATCTATACTACGCCTAAAAGCTATTAATTGCTACATGATCAGCAAAAAGTCATACTAGAAATTGACAGCTGCTGGTCATTTAACATGCGCGAACAGTTTAGAGAAGGATTTGGTCAATCGCGCTTAAGTGGTCAATGCTTTTAAAAGAGGACGTGAATGGTACAGAAAACTAACTTATCTGACAAATTTGTTGAAAGCATAATATAAAAGTGCAACAAAAAATCAACTTCATCTCTTGTAGGGTAAATGAATATTTTTCATGCAATAAATTCATACTGGCTGATGCATTCATGCAGATATATATATATAATTAAGGTGGCTCACTCATCACATTTTTGAACTTGCATCAAATTTCGGAACTTATCTGGATTTCTCCCATTCAATGGCATTGGAATGCTACCCGAGGGTGTCTTAGATTTCTAAATCTTGCATTTCAATCGTGTTTGATTTATTTTCCTGCATTTATAACCACAAACTACGATTTATTCACCATCAAGCCGTACTTTACATCCGAAGTTTCTAAGCGACGTCAATGATGTCAAATAAGTTGCCTGGTAATTTTCCGTCTTGCACAGGGGGTACAATGTACAAAATTAACACAATCAAACGCCATTGAAAGTGCAATATCAAGAAATCTCAGATACCCAAGGGTAAAAGACGTGGAATTTCTCACATTTGAGACAAGTCAGTGCCTATTTTTAGCCGTTTGAGATATCCTTTTCCCACTTTTTAGACAGTACAGTTCCTATACAAGTCAGAAATTACCAAGCAACGTATTCTGACGTCATTGACGTCGCTAAGTAACGACGGATGTCAAGTACGGCTTGGTGGTGAATAAATAGTATTTTTTATTATAAAAGTGTGAAAATTAATCAAACACCGTTGAAAATGCAAGATTTAGAAATCTCAGTCGACACCCTCGGGTAAGATTTCAATGGTTCTCTGACTCGGAAAGCCTCGTCAGAGAATTATTGAAATCTTACCCTTGTGTGTCTGAGATTTCTTGATCTAGCCTTTACACCGGTGTTAGATTCATATTGTCTCATCCAACGGGTGAGATAAGAATTTCACGCGGGAAGATACATTCTGACGTTATCGACGTCACAGTAAGTTTCTTAGAAATGGCACAGAAACTTTTATATTGTTTGTAACTGTGAGAAGAACAATCAAACACCCTTGAAAATGCAAGATAAAGAAATCTCAGGCTGAGGCACCCTCAAGTAAGATTTCAATGGTTCTCTGACTCGGCAACCCTCGTCAGAGAAATGTTAAAATCTTACCCTTGGGTGTCTCGGATTTCTTGATCTTGCACTTCCAAAGGTGTTAGATTGTATTATTCTCACACAAGTGGAAAATATCCCGATCTTTAATTTGGTCGAATATAAGAACCCATTTCTTCTGTAAAATACAACAATCAACCCGAAAGAAAGTAAATCTTGCCATATTTTGTGGAGTTCTCAATTTTGATGTCTAATCATCCATGGAGTTTATTGTGGTAACAATTGTGACGTCGAACAAATCGCAGTTTGATATATAGTCTCAAACATTGTTTCCAGTTTATTACGTATATTTCTCACATCGAGATATAGTTAAATTTTCGAGGTTTACCCTAGAACTTTAAAATGTGAGAATTTAACTATCGAGATGTGAGAAATTATCGTAATAAACCGGAAACCAATATGAATCTCTAATTCATACTCAATTTATTTGAGGTAACGCGATCTCCATAGCCTTTAGTCTCAAGTATACCGCCGTTTTGTTGCTATCATCGTTGCTATGTGTATCATTGCGTCATTCATTGAGGGGTGTTGAATATAATATTTTTGATAAAAATGTCATATTAGCAATAAACTGAGTTACCTTAGTTATAAAAATGAAAAAAAAAACCATTTCGTTAGACAATGATGCAGGTGTTAATATCATCAACATCCGGTTGCACTATTTCTAGAAACTGACACTACACATTTACATGATTGACCATTCAGCAAGTAAATCAATTTCTTAACCTGTTGTTTATTATTTTCATCTAACATTATCTAGGAAGTATTTATTTCGAACAAGAATTACAGAATGGACCCGTGTAAGACAGTTTCGCGCGACCTTGTCTTCTTTGGGCTGTCTTACAAGGAAAACACCAATTTACGGAAGGAAAGGATATCTAAAACGGCTTAATATAGGTACTGGCTTGTTTCAAATGAGAGAAAAGAATATCTTGTACCCCTGAAAATTGGAACTGGTTTATCTTTTTTAGTGAGAAACTTCAGTCTATAATTAACAATACTAGGATATGCAGTAAATGTACTCGAGACAAAGTCTCTACAAATTCATGGTAAAACCAACTTTTTGTTGTTATTCATCTTGAAGCTACCATGATACCTTCAACAATGAGCTTTGCACATACCTCATAATAAGTTCAAGACGGCCCATAGAACCGGTTTGACAAGAATGTATTTCTAAATGTCGAGGAATGATATATCCAGGTTTGTCTTTTACCCATAGTCGCGGGATCGTGACCAAACTTAAAATTAACTGTCGAAGATTTATTACAACCGCTGTTACGTTTCCTGTCAAAAGGACTCATAAAAGACAATCAAAACATAAATTCAAATACAGGACACTTTTGGGCCAATTGCAAGAAACTTAGTAATAACAAAATAATGGAATGTTGGCACTACAAAAAGAATGGTCAGAATAACAAAAAATAAAATGCCTAAATTTGAAAAAATTGAAAATATGATTTTGCATTATTCTCTCTTCTTTTGAGAAATTCTATCAAGTGGGTCTCGGTGGGTATAAGCAGGAGACGGGATTGGCATTTTTGGTAAGCAGAAAACGGCCCAGATAGCATGAAGGTGTCGGCCCAACATATGATTTACTGATGGCAACTTCATCGGCCCAATGATGGGAACCAGCAATGGTCCAATGAGTTTTTGCTCATCGGCCCCTTGATGGGCCAAACTGTTGGCACAATGTTGCAGTGGCTTGCCATACTTGCCCCTAGTTTGCCAGTATCATGCCAACATTGCCACCATGTTGCCATCAACATGCCTGCCATATTGTTCTGTTGGCACGATAATGGTTTGCTGCTTGTTTGCCATCATCGTACGATTACTGCTTCAGGCATCTATATTTAGAACATCAGAAGCAGCTGTCAGGAAAACTTCCAAGTGCCATAATTATATTTAATCCATGTAATAATTAACAAAATCCAAAATAAATATACACGTCTTGTAATGCTGTTGGCAATTTCACTTTTAAGATGTTTTAAAATTCGTTCTAGTATGTTGTAGTTAGCCAGACCTGTCCAGATACTAAGAAGTGTTGTAATTTATCAAAACACAGCACATAAACAGTATCTGGATAATATCTGAATGCATAGGTCTACTGTATCCAGAAAAATCCATCTGCACATCACGTGCCGCACATTTAAATTTGGTACTGAAAAAGATACATAGAATTTGTATAAACGCCGTGTTTCATATGGATACTGACACAAAATTCACCCAAAGTGTACCAAAGGTGGTAGAAGAGATATGTTGTCAGATTCCTAGTAATGCTAGTACATATTTATGATTGGATTTCATCGTCTTGAAATTTAAAGGAATTGTAATCTATTGATTAGCTGGTAATACGTGAATATTTTATGCATAATTCGTTATTTCAGTGTGTAAGGGTAGATTTTTTTTCGTATATTTACCAAACTTTCGTTTTTCTTGTTATGATGAATTCAACATGTTAAAGAAAATAATAAACATGATAAAAGCGAGGATAAAATATTTGTAAAATCTTTTTAAAAGTTAATGTAAATCTGACATTTTTGAAGCAAAGTACGTACTATTTCTCTGTTTCACTTTAATAAATTATACATAAGAAAAACAAAACATAACAAAATAAATACTTGCAGTTTTTCTTCAATCTATGCACACAGCTTCAGTTATGTGTGGTTAAAGTGTGACTGAAAGGGAGGAAATGACTAACACTTATTCAACAAGGATATCATAAAACTCAGCTGGACATCAGACCTGGTATACAAGATAATGAGTCCCAGATGTTAATTGTGTAGAATAAAGATTACAAACTGCATATCCTAAGATTTCTTAATTATTTTTCATTGCTTATATAAAAATGAATTAAAGAACAAAACAAAAACGATAACAAAAAAAACAAAACAAGAAAAAAAGAAAAGAAAAGGATATATAAAAAAAATTAGTACTTTTTTAATTGATCAAAGACATCAATTAATTCAAATCTTTATATTTCAAAGTTACCAGTTCGAAATATTAACCAGTCATAGCTTACTTAATTTCAAAATAACCGTTGGGAGGAAACTTTAGGCCAAATGGTTGCCCAGTTGCTAATAAACAACTGTTTGGAGGAATATTCAGGCCCGTGTACCGGGCCCATGACGGCCCGATTGCTGATAAAACACTGTCGGGAAGTTGTTTCTGGCCCAGTTCTGGCACATGGGGTATCAACCAACAGTTGGCGACCTTACATCGGGCCAGATCTGGCCCAGTAGTGGTATGCCATTGCCAGCAGTTCGCCAACAGTGCCATCAGTCAGCCGATGATGGGCCATCACCTTCTTGCTATCTGGGGGGATTGTGGCAAAAAAATGCACGTGAAAACGAGAGAGGATGTTGAGCGTGAAACGGAGAAACGCGTTTTCTCACTTTTGAGACAGAACAGTTCCTATTTTAGCGGTGTGAGATTTCCTCGTCCTGTATCCCGGTGCAAGACAAGTTTAAGAAGTTTATTATCAATTTGCACTCAGACATAACAAGTGACATGAGCAGAACAATATAAAATAATAATGAATTATATGTACAAAACAGAGTCATATAAAATTACAACAATACATTTCAAGCATATACACATAATAAATTTTCAAAACATCAATATATTATATATTATCATTGTCACAAATAAAGAAAACATGATACTGTCAAAGTTGAAACTGAACAAAAATAATAAGGTGACTTTGGCTGCAGTTCCGGACGTGACGTCATCAAAACATTGCATTCTAGGAAAATCTCGCTTTCCCATTGAATGCAATATTTTGATGACGTCACGACCGTAACTGCAGCCAAAGTCACATTTTGTAACGTATTCTGACGTCACTGACGTCGCTAAGGAATGTCGGATGTGAAGTACGGCTTGGTGGTGAATAAATCGTAGTTTGTGATTACAAAATTGAGAAAATAAATCAAACACCGTTGAAAATGCAAGGTTTAGAAATCTCAGACACCCTCGGAAAAGATTTCAATGGTTCTCTGACTCGGCAAGCCTCGTCGGAGAAATATTGAAATCTTACCCTTGGGTGTCTGAGATTTCCTGATCTTACCTTTTCATCGGTGTTAGATTCATATAGTCTTTAAGAGTCAACCGAAAAGCGAAGAAAAATTGACGGGATTTTGTGAATGAGACCTGCATTGAGACCCCTCTCAAGAACCATGTCTTTCACACGGTTTCAACTTTATCTCAAAAGTAGATACTGGACTTGTTGAAATTGTAATCCGTCCAACTAAAATAAATTGCAACTTTGGTATTTTATTTGTATCATTACAACTTCAATAATGCCTGTACCATCCTACTAGTGGAATGTAGGGGAGATATCTCTAGATCTGCCGTCAAGTTATGCAGTTCTGGCAAGAAAATCCATCATTTGAGAGGTTACAATAGGGTTGTGAAAGTCTAGTTATGTGATCCCCAGAGAATTCACGATTGAAATGCAATTCGAACACTTCTCCCTTCAAAACACAAAGTTCAAATTTTTGCTTGAAACGTCATATATTTTTGACTAGAATGTGACTTCCGGGTACATTCAATGTACCGGAAGTTAAAAAATTGAACGAGACTTACAGACCCTATAACTAGAAATTAGACATTTTGTATAAGAAAGATTATCTAATTTATGGAACGCAGCCCTGAATTGTTATACTGATTGGTTATTTCTCAAGGGCAGTCCTTGCTTGTTTTCTTTCTTGTCTTTCGAATGTTTAATATTTATCTTCACTAATGAGAAATGAATTGTCGAAATGGCCATCTGCAAACGTAAAATCGACTGCTACAACATAATCAGTCATCAAGCGAATCTCCGAAACAGAGGTTCCTCTGTCATATAATATGTCAGATAATCTGACAGTGGAAGAGCTATGCACCTCTGTTTGGGAGATTGTCATTGGGTGAACAAGATCATATGGCGTTTCTATCAAGCTTGTCGTAGGTAATATGATTCCGAATAAAAACGACCCAAACACATTATTATGGTGGATTATTTCAGAAATCCACATTATTTTGGTAGAGATAGTTTTATCTCGACAACTTGTGTTATTATCATGAAAAGTTACGATAATTATCTCGTCATGTTGACTTTTTTCTCATTTTATCACAACTGGCCGAGATTATATGAATCTAGCACCGATGAAAATTCAAGATCAAGAAATTTAATACACCCAAGGTGAGATTTCAATTTTTCTCTGACGAGGCTTGCCGAGTCAGAGAACCATTGAAATCTTACCCGAGGGTGTCTGAGATTTCTAAATCTTGCATTTTCAACGGTGTTTGATTCATTTCTCATTTTGTTCATGAAAATATCTTTCGGTGCCGCCATGTTGTCCTTGCCATCTGCCATTACTTAGCAACTCACCATGACGTCAATGACGTCATAGTATGCACGAGGCTGTCTCACATGGAGTGGTGTGAGACAATATGAATCTAACAATGGTGTGTGTGCGAGACTAATAGTTTCTTATACGAGACTATATAAAAGATAAGGGATATCTTCCACAAGTGTGAGAAATTCCGTCTTTTCCCGACTGAACGAGTGAAAAAGACGAAGAATTTCTCACACAAGTGGAAGATATCCCGATCTTTAATTTTAGTCGAGTGTAAGAAGCTATTTCTTCCGTTAAATACAACGAATAAACCGAAGAAAAGTAGTACTTGGCATTTCTTGTGGATTTTCAAACTGTGACGTCAAATAATTCACGGACTTTGTTATGGTAACAATTATGACGTCGAACAAATCGGAACGTTGGATTGGGCGTTTACCCGTGTAAGACAGCTTTACGCGACCCTGTCTTCTGTGGGCTGTCTTACACGGAAAACAACCATTTACGGAAGAAAAGGAAATCTCACACACCCAAGGGCAAGTGTCTCTGACGAGGCTTTGCCGTGGTTGATTTATTTTCTCACCCTGCCAACACGAACGGACAATATGGCTCATTCGGATATTGGACATCATTTTCCGTACCATCAAGCGTAATGATGGATGTATATTGACACTAAATAACTCAAAACAGAAACAGGCAGGACATGAAAAAAGTCATGATAACGTGAAATATATCTCGACACTTCTATAAAATGTCGCGATAATATTATCTTGACCAGTCACGATAAAACGAGAAAAAGTCAACATAACGAGATAGTTATTGTAACTGATCATGATAATATCACAATTTGTTGAGATAAAACTATCTCGACCAAAATTATGTGGATGTCAGAAATAAGCCACCATGCATTCCGCTACTAATACATTTTAAACTTCACATGTCAATGACCATCTTACTCATGTCAACTGATATCCTCTACATATCCCTGCCTTATGAACCCATAATTACTCGTTTTTCCATTAGCCATATCGTTCCGGAATTTCATCGAACGTGCTTGGCTTTTTGGCACTTGCAAACCCTGATTTGACCTCCGTTGGCAACTCAAGCAACTACAGTGGATATATTGGAAACCGGATGTTTTCCAGATTTGAACAGCTATATCATAAAATATAAATCCGTGAGCCAGAATTTGAAGCACAGGGGCGAGTGAATGTCTGAATATAGGCGATGCATCACAACTTTTCCTCGAATTTCTCTTACTGAGGGAAGCACATGCTGTTAAATGTGAGCCATCGTATACAATTTACAATTGTCTTAAATTACAAACTGCAGTCAACCATTGCAGAGATATCAAATTTTAACTTGACGATCGAAACTAATCTGTAAAATGCTGAGGCAAGTCAATTACCTATAATTACCCCTCTTCTCGAAATCACGCTTTCAAATGTAAAAATCACATATAACGCTTATAGTTGGATTTTGACTGTCACGTATGGAAACCAGTAAAACCATACTTT
>MJUU01012038.1:0-14301 GCA_002080025.1 Modiolus philippinarum | reverse complement strand
ATATTTGCCGTATATAGAGTATATTTCTAAAAGCAAATTAAAGTCGTGAACAGATCCATATTTGCCGTATATAGAGTATATTTCTAAAAGCAAATTAAAATCGTGAACAGGTCAATATTTGGCGAATATAGAGTATATTTCTGAAAGCAAATTAAAATCGTGAAAAGGTCCATATTTGCCGTATATAGAGTATATTATTAAAAGCAAATTAAAGTCATGAACAGGTCCATATTTGCCGTATATAGAGTATATTTCTAAAAGCAAATTAAAGTCGTGAACAGGTCCATATTTGCCGTATATAGAGTATATTATTAAAAGCAAATTAAAGTCGTGAACAGGTCCATATTTGCCGTATATAGAGTATATTTCTAAAAGCAAATTAAAGTCGTAAACAGATCCATATTTGGCGTATATAAAATGTATTTTCAAAAGCAAATTAAAATCGTGAACAGGTCCATATTTGGCGTATTTAAATATTTTTAAAAGCATATTAAAGACGTGACCATGTCCACATTTGGGATATATAAAGTATATTCATAAAAACATATTAAAGTTGTGAACAGGTGAATATTTGGCGTATATAAAATATATTTTTAAAAGCAAATTAAATTCGTGAACTTGTCCGTATTTGGCGTATATAAAGTATATTTTAAAAGCAAATTAAAGTCGTGAACAATTCCATATTTGGCGTATATAAAGTATATTTTTACAAACAAATTAAAATCGTGAACAGGTCCATTGTGGCGTATATGAAATATATTTTTAAAAGAAAATTAAAGTCGTGAACAGGTCCATATTTGGGGAATGTTAAGTATATTTTTTAAAGCAAATTAAAATCGGGAACATGTCCATATTTGGCACCCTGATGGAGCACATATATCAAATAAGTAAATACTGAAGAAATACTCTTGCAAGCTATCATACATTGTATATTGTAGTTTTAACATGGGTAGGGCAACTCATTTTTGATTATTTTAGCCCGAGTAAAATCCAGTTTTGGTGAAAATAAGACAAACGACAAAACTATGAAATGAATTACAAAATCTATAACAATCATCAAAGATAGTGATGAATATTGCTGGATTTCAAGAATGTATTTGTTTACAAAGCGAAAGAAAGCATCATATTAGAATATGTTATGAAATATATTCTTATTTTGTCCCTCTAGGGTTACTTCTTTGTTCATAGTTCGGTGACTTTTGCCTCTGAAAAAAATACGAGATTTTTTAACAAAACATATATATAATCAGCATCGTTGATGCAGAAAAAGTCGAGTAATAGTATGCCTAAATTTTTTTAAAAAAAAATCTTAATTTTCAAAAGGTCGCACAATTCACACAATTCAGCAATTAGTTCAGTTAATGTTAAACCAGCATTATAATTTATATTTTTTACAATTTTAACAACTATTCAGTCACTTACAATCCAATGAACACGAGAAAAATATAAGATCTTTATATTTTTAATTCATTTTTTGACTGGTTGAACAAAAGAATTAAATGATAATTAGATAAAAAAAAATGTATTACAGGTAACAGAACAAAATGAGAATTTTGTCTCCATTTTAAAATTTCAGATGAAATGCGCTGTTGTCTTTTTGGTATTTTGTCTTCTTAATTTATCGGAAGCATGGTGGAGTTCCAAAACTAATATTGTAATTGACAAAAGAGTCATGACATGTGCGTGTTCAGTAACCTGTGGTGGAAAATCAACGTGTAGTTATAACTGTAACAATAGTTGTGGAGGAAAACGAAGAAAGGCAAGTAACAGGGAGGTATCCAGAATTCGAAGTTAGGGGCGCAACTAAATGATTGGCGAGCGAGAGCGAGGAACGAATTTTTTCAAATGAATATTGGCATAAATCCAGGTTTTGCCATAAAAATTTATATTCTGCACGGTCCTGTGTAATGGAGATGTTCACCACTCACGTCACCCCTAACTCTGCGCATGAGTAATTTTTCTCATCTTATCTTGGGAGTTACAACGGACCTTGGTTCTAGAGCTGATCCAATTAAATGAGAAAACCACTGAAACTACACAGTCTAGTTATATTAGAAAATAACAATTGCATTTGAGGATACTGAGAGATAAATCTTAGATTTTACTTTCGCAAAATGAGTTAAAACTGATAGTAAAACCTAAGATTTACTCAAATCCAGAGCTGGTACTATCGTAGATTTTACTGTCGAAAAATAAGTTTAAACGGATACTTGCGTCAGTAAAATCTAAGATTTTATCCAAATCTCTGGCTGGTACAATTACACGTAAGCTAGTGATAAAACCATTGAAACCATATACATGTAGTCAAATAACCGTTAGAAAATAACCATTGAAATAAAAAATTTGAGGAGGTAAATGGTAGATTTTACTTTCACAAAAGGAGTTAAAATGCAATAACTAAAAATTATGTCTTGTTGTGAAGTTTTTATTGGTTCCTTGAAATAAATCACCAATTTTATCCCCCACTCTGCCGAAAATTTCAGAATAAGCGTTACATACATGACTGCATTAGAATAAATGTCATTTCACCCTATTGGTATCAATTAAAATATATTTCTGCGACAATGCAATACAATTAATGCCTGTAAATACATACATTTCTAATCCATGTTTAAGTATAATGTTCTACTTCTTTTTGTTCGGTTCCAATAAATATCTTTGCTTCAGTATACGTTTGCCAATGTACTAATTCAATGTTTGTTTTCTGTTTTTATATAGAGACAACTTTCAAAAGATTCCATAACCTTACTACTGCCATGTAAATTTCACGCGTGGGATCTGGACAAGGATGGATATATTAATTTGGACGAATTTGCATTCACTGGTCATACAACTACGGACAAACGTAGCACGCAAGATGTGTTCCGAAAATTCGATATTGATGGTCAGTTATATTTGACGCAGAATTACTATCAGCTTATATTATTGGTTATTAACAAAGGAGAACTAGTAAAATAGCATGCAATTTTTCATATCGAGTTCCATAAATTTCGAGAATGTTTGAAAAAAGCGATGCTTATAAAATGTGACAAAATTCAAAGTTGTAGAAACCGGTTTCTCAAGTAGCCTTATGTAAAACACAGAAGACTGTAAGTAGTGAAATTTCCCGACAGAAATTTAGATTTTTGTCTTAAATATCAATTTTCAGGTCATGTTCTTTTTATTAGACAACGCTTTCTACGTAATTGCACTTTGAATCAGCATATGATCGAATCTACTACAATCAAATTTTCAATGAAATTGCACGTAGATGGAAGAAGAAACGACACTTGTCTGTTTTGTTCGTTAATCGTTAGAAATCAGAAATAACTCCTGAAACTTAGTCAGAAATTTCAACTATCCTATGATTAATGTTTCAAAATTTTGAAAAACATATGACAATTCCACATCTTATTTGACTTAATGAAAATTTGTGATCTTTTTATTTTATTTTTATTCGTATTGGGGTATTAAGCCGTTTACTGTGTTACTTATTTCTGAATTGTCCTCATAAAAATGAGTGAGAAAAAATCATGATCAAGGCATCTTAACAAAAACATTGAATTGTTTCATGCTGTTCTAGAACAAGAAGTATTTATAATTAAAATTTTTGATTTTTTAAAAAAATATTTGAAGCTGTATTTCAATTTTCCGCTTCTGCAAAATTTATTGATAGATATGTCACTGCAACGGTGTTTGCAAAATTCATTGCATTGCAAATGTTCCTAACAATGGTGTTAACAGATAGAATAAGTTAAAGCATCCTCGCATCGGCTTATGTATAAGTTATTAATAGGCGTCTCGATCGTCTCCTCTTGCTGTTGCTCCTTGAATATTCATTACTACACCAAACTATAGCAAATGCATGACTATAAGCTTCCAAATGCAGGCTATAGCGAAAACGTAAGCCCCTACTGTGAGCCTCAACTACTACCTTAAGTTTGGCGCCATTTCAGCCAATGTCCGAAAAATTTTCCTATTTTGTGACATATTTGTATAGTGTGTGCAACATACAATACTGGTATACCTTGCAATGGCGGTTGTATGTTCATCCTGCTAAATATGGTTTGATTCTATCCTCAAACTTGTGAATGATATGATCAATGGCCCTGTCACACTATAACGCACAACACCAACGTGTATCCAGCGTGTGAGAATATTTTCGTACATGCTGGTGTGCGTTGTTTAAGTTAGAGGCACAGTCGTAACACGTTGCAAACACATCGACGTTGGGTGCGTCGAAAAATTTTGAACATGCTCAAAATTTCAAGACGTTCGCCAACGTGTTGTTGATAAGTTATGCTGACGCTAGAGGTACGTTATGCACGCAATGTGTGCGATATGTAGTAGTGTATCGAAAGTTGTGTAAAACGTGCAGAGAACGCAAACCGGGCGTCCTTGTAACTAAGGAGTAACGTATTAGCCGATGTTTTATTATAAAAATAATGGCTAAAGAGCAAGACAAAATTCCAAAGTAATGTAAATAGCTGATTTATTTCAGTATCAGACCGACATATTGTTTTGAAAATATTTTTTTTTATTTTTAAGGGACCTATCCCTCCTGCAAATCTGTCGTATTTTTCGGTGGCATTTCTATCCATTTCTACATTTGCAAATGACATTGAGATGAAGAATTTCAAGCTGATCTTACAAAGATCGTTAAAAGGCTATACATATGCTCTATGAATGCTAGAAGACCGTTATGAATGCGTTCGGTATACGCCAAGTACGCTAGTAAAACGCCTTTGCAACGTTGTCATACGCTGTTACACGTTTTGTGAGCGTTTCATACAAGTTATGGATACGTTTTCCGTGGATTGTATGCCGTTAGACTGACGTTATGAATGCGTCTAACAAGAGATTTTCTTCGGCGTGTGCCAACGTTCTTATAAAAATTCGCGAACGTCGGTACACGTTGGCTAGAACATTACAGTGTGACAGGGCCTTTACCCAGCGTTAGTTTTTCGGTAGACTCGTTTATAACATTTGCAATTAGGCAGAAATTCGCAATTTTATATCTATCTAATTAAATTGTTCCAGGTAACAGACTTTTAAATAGGAAGGAGTTGAATTCCGCGCCTTTGGTGAGAGAAAGGTGTTGAAGTACTAGTATCCCGGTGAGAAAAATTCAATTATTTAAACATCAAACAAAAGAATAAGCATATCCAATTTGTGTGTTACATATAAATGAATTTTTTTTTTCAATGCTTAGATTAGTAGACTCCTAACTTAATGATTACTAAACTATCGGTTTTGAATTTCCCATTAATGAGTAATTAATATTCATTAATAGTATATAGTGGCGATTCCCTTTATATGACGATGTGGTGAAAGCATGTTGCCGGAAACAAAGTAATAGTGTTGTGCATGCACAATCGGAAAAAAAACATACATTTTGTTTTAGAGGTTATTGTTTGGAATTTTGAATTGAAATGATGCCAAAAAATCATCACGTGACCTTCTTTGGGTGTTAAGGAACGGTACTATTGCTATCATGCGCGACCAGAAGTCGCTGTACATTTGTAATTTGAAGCCATTTTATAGTGGGAGATCAAGTGACCTCACATATGTCTACTAGATAGTCTAAACAACGCGCATTCGGTACAGGAAATAGGCGTTTCCCGATTTTGAAATACTCGGATAATGATGGATCTTTACGTTAGCTTCTGCTGAATCATATAGATTGTCATTTATTACATCCGCGTCCCGATGTTGAATAGATGATTGATTGATTGAATATTGTTTAACGTCAATATTTCAGCTATATCAAGACGAGAACAAGTTTGTTAATAAATACTCACTTTGGGATATGGAAAGGGTCTTGGAACGGGAAATTCTGGCTGCCACTGGAAAAGTAGGATGGAATCGATAGGGGCGGGGAATGTTGAATAGAAGGTAATTCATTCAAAATTTATTAATAATTGATTACTAACCTTATATGCTTTGATTATGACATGACTTGAATGCTCATTAGTTTATTACAACTATATATATAAGACTCACAAGTATGTTCAAACGACTCATGACGTGCTCACGACTATGTTCAAGTGCTTATTTCATTCCGGATTATATTGACAAATAGTTATGCAATAATACCATTTTATAATGTCTTACGCACGGACCATTTGATTTTCATGACTGGGAGGGGCTGGGTTTTTCATTCAAGCCTTCGGATATATTAATGCTAGGAAATTTTGTTCAGCCAGATTATTTTTTTTCATCCCAGGTGCAGGGGGCAAAAATCGGGGCCAGAATTTTTTTTTTCTAAAAATTGCCAACACCCTTTGAAAATTAAATTGTCCGTGCCTTTAATATTTGTAGCGATTTTTAGAAATAGGTAAACGGAATAGAAATATACAGTAAATATAAAAACCACGTTTTTCACGGTGCAGCTTTCTGCCTACCAAAGTACTTTTTCGTCATTAGTTCTTTGCTGGAATTGTCTTCATTCCCCAAAAACGACCGGAATTGTCTTCATTCCCCAAAAACGACCAGTGGGATTGGATGAAGCAATTTATATTAGATTATACAAAAATAATGTGACCATGCTGCGGTCACTCTGGATTTTAATGGGAGTTTACTATACACTATAAGTGCCTTAGTTGTCGAATTTTTATTTCCATGCTTAGTGGCCGTCTGATGTCTTTGTTTTGTCTTTGTTTTGCTGTGTTCCCGTTTTTGCCATGTCTTTGGACTTTGATTTTTATAATAACCATAAACCGTGTTCCTTCGCTATTTTAATGCAGTTTTCCCGAACTTATGAAGTGGAATGTTAACTTCAAGACACATTTTCGTAGATTTTTGCCTGTTGTCAGTCAAATATCAACTAAAATTGAGTAGACAGGCTGATTTAGCATCGTTATCAACTGGTTAAGGTGTTTTTCACACGCTTTTCGTTCAGTACTCAGAAGCTTTATCAGACGCAAGTTCGTGTATTTCCACCAAAACGACACTCAATTTGCTAAAAAAAAAAACACCGACATTACAGAAAATCTGAATTTTGAAGATGGCCATATAAGTGTGAAGAATACTTTTAGCTGAAAATTTCTTTTTTATTCAAAGTGTACTATAAAACATCATGTCATTTTTCATATATCGTTCTTCATATCAGAACAATGAGCCATTTACCCCCGAGAGCCGTCAATCTGATCTATGTTCCACACCATACGCGTATTTGGACGGTCAAGACCTTATGCGTATACCTACATGTACATGGTCGGACCGTAGGCATGCGGTCCACCCATACCGCGTACGGTGCGATTGTATGCGTATACTCGTACGGTCTGGATCGAGCCAGACCATTTAGGTATGCTGACAGTATGGATCAAGAAAAATTCCTTTAATTTCGAATGTACAATACAAAAAAATTATAAAAATCGGTTATCAGGATATGAAAAACATTGGGAAAACTTCAGTATTGAATCCTAGCACTTGACCATATTGGGTGATATTACTGCGACTTGAAACCACTGATTTTGTAAAGAAAAAATGACGCGTTTTGTTTCACATGCTCCCGTACATTTACATCGAAGCTTAAGGAAGAAAAACAATTTCTGTACTTGATTTTATGATATTTTCTCATATTTATCATCAACTCTACATATTTTCGTGAGTTGTTAGTCAGAGGTAAGTCTGTAGTAGGCTGTTTGTCTGTTGAACTAAAATGTGGTTATTACATTCATTGTGCTTTGTATGGAAATCCCCGTATTCGACTGGTTACGAGTACTTCCGATCATTTTGGTTACTGTATTTTCGACACAAGCACGCGACAAAAGTAAACAGAGATGGCGGAGTAATCTAGACAAGGAAATAGTGCATCGTCCACGATTTTTCATAAAGTTGTTTTCCATTTGCGGAATGTAATTATAAGAATTAAATGCAATATTTTGTAGTTTGATTGTCGTGTAAAAGCGTGAACTGTAGCACATTTTTCACATGAAGCGCCAGCGCGATTCATTAAAAATGTGCTACGGTCCACGCTTTTACACCCCAATAAAACTACAACTAGAGGCTCAGAGACTGAGCCTGTATCGCTCACCTGGCAAAATGCTTCTACGCCATACATGACTAAAAAAATGTTTCCTTACCAATGGGGTCAAATGTTTAGCTATGTTCATGTCTGATCCTATTGAAATGAATAATTTTTCCAAAGGACCTTCTATACATTTCAGAGATGATGATTATAAGGATGGTTATCTCATTCCTGGCTAAAATGTTAAACTATGTTCTGCACTGGAGGCCATCTTTTTTGTCAGATCCAAGTACCTTTCATACATCCTTACTGTAAAGATTGGTTGAATTTGCTTCAGTAGCGTCAGAGGAGATAGCAAATAGATGCTTTTCCCTTAGGGTACCATGTTAGACTATGTTCTGCGCTGGCAGCCATGTTTTTAAAGGAATAGGAAAAGTTTCTGCAATCTCCATAAAAGATCTTCCATACATCATTCCTGTAGAGTTTGGTTCAATTTGCTTCAGTAGCTTCAGAGGAGATAGCAAATATATGCTTTCCCACAGGGTCACGTTAAACTATGTTCTGTGTTTTCTCACGGATCGAAAAAATTTCGGCAAACTAAGGAAAGGACCTTCCATACATCATTCCTGTAAAGTTTGGTTCCATTTGCTTCAGTAGCGTCAGAGGAGATAGCAAATATATGCTTTTCCCATAGGGTCCCATGTTAAACTATGTTCTGCGCTGGCGGCCATGTTTTTTCACGGATCGAAACAATTTCGGCAAACTAAGTAAAAGACCTTCCATATATCATTCCTGTAAAGTTTGGTTCCATTTGCTTCAATAACTTCAGAGGAGATAGCAAATATATGCTTTTCCCATAGGGCCCCATGTTAAACTATGATCTGCGCTGGCAGCCATGTTTTTTGGCGGATCAGAAAGTTTTCGGCAATCTAAGTAAAGGACTTTCCATACATCATTCCTGTAAAGTTTGGTTCAGTTTTGTTCAGTTGTTTCAGAGGAGATTGTAAAAATGTGCATTTTCCCATAGGGTCCCATGTTAAACTATGTTCGGCCCTGGCGGCCATGTTTTTTGGCGGATCTAAAAAATTTCGGCAACCTTTGTGAAGGACCTACTATACATCATTCCTGTAAAGTTTGGTTAAAATTGGTTCAGTGGTTTCAGAGGAGATAGCAAAAATGTGAAAAGTTTACGGACGACGACTACGACGGACGACGACAGACCTAGGACGACGGACGACGACAGACGACGGACGCCAAGGGATGGCAAAAGCTCACATGGCCTTTGGTCAGGTGAGCTAAAAATTGCATTCAATTCTTAAATACGCTGATTTACAATGGGGGCGGATTCATAACTAAATGGGGCGACAAAAAACAGTTCAATGGGGCGGCATAAAAGTATACAATAGGGCGGATTTCAAATGAATCAAAGGAGCAGATATAACATATAATTTGATAATATTGTCAAGTATTAAATTAGATTTATATAAAATAACAGAAAAATACAGCCACTTGTCCAGTATTTAGTCATTGTTAAAATAACCTTAGATTGATTGATTGACTGACTGATGTTTTACGCCAACTTCAGCAATATTTCAGCTATATTGTGGCGAGAACTGTTAAGTAAGTTGAACAATTATGATAAATATATAAAATATCAATACAAAACCATTAAAATAACCTTAGAACTATAGCACATTTATATTTGTGTTTGTTTTAGAAGTAAACTTTAAAATTCAAGGCATGTTGTTTCGTTGTTCTTCAGTTTGTTGCCCATAATTGAATCATTTTTTATTATTACAGAAAAATACAATTCATTTTTTATATATATGAAAGGGAAAATGCTAGAATGTGTAGAAAATTTATTTAACAAGATGTGAGAAATTTCATAATTAACGTGTTTAAGTTGTAGAAAATGTTTCTATAATGACATAATGTAAAACACCGAGAATTATTTTCCGAATAGATTTGGAGGGAAATTCCACGCGAGTTGTTCTCTCACTAGTGACGAGAAATATTTTTATCACATCGGTCAGGCGTTGGTTAAATTTGCTAGAAATTAGAGAAAAATAGATACACCATAAGAACAAACTATTATTAACTTAAAATCTTCTAATCACTTTTCTACGTGTATACTTGATGTTAATTGAAGAAAAACAATTAACTTTAGTTAAATATAAACTACCTAAGCAGTGTTAAATCAATTAGTTTTCCCACTGGCTACATGGATGTATTGATTTTTTGTCAAATGGAGATACACAATTCGAAAGTACCGTATTCAGTAGATCTGTATTTGAAATGAGCACTGCTTTGTTGTTACTATTTGAATACGAAAGACAGACTGTTTAAAAGCTATCTGCTCAGAAGTACTTTTGATTAGCCTTGAACACTACAATCTACTATGCATAGTACAATCCTTATGTAGACCGATTAGAGCTAGCCGGAGAGCTGGCAGTTTAATTTCAGTTACAATGCAGCTATGTTTGAGTTAAAATCAATAGCAGAAATAACTCATGGAAATAGCAAGTACACATAATTGTAACAGCCAGCTAATCTACAGACGTAAGCTATTTAACTCACTTCTTCATCAGACCAAACTACATGGGCTAGCTTGTCAGCCCTAAGATCCCTACTAAGATGGGAATTTGAGTTTTCTTTTCTGCAAATAATTTAGTAAGGAGCAGCAATGACAATTTTGCCCCTTTATTTAACTGTGTTTTTTTTTTTTTTGTGGTTAAAAAGGTCTTTTTGCATTTCATTCTTATATTTTATTCTTATGATTTTGCTAACTTACATTTTTATCGGTTCGTTTGTGATTAATGGCGCACAATAAGTCTCCACAGGTACTAGTATTCCTATTTTTCGCTAGAACAATTTCCGTCAACTCAATAAATATGTTGTCTAAAAGCAATCCAGCATTAACATGATTTTTTTGGTTTGAATCGGTTTGATATTTAGCAAAATAGTAGAATTACGTAAATGTTATATAAATAGCGGCGATTTATCGAGTTTTCTCAATCAAATAAATCTCATATTTTCACTCAGTGAAATAAACAATTTATTTTCACTCTAGGAAATGACGTCACACAATTATCGTCAATGTAAACACATGGCGCATTGGTATTAAAAAGATAATCCCCATAAAATTGCATTCAAGATCTGTTTATAAATGTGAAAATCTATATAATAATAAGTATAACTAATCAACCGTGATGAATATCAATAATAATGTCACTCGTGTCGAACAACGCAATGGATTAAACTGGTTTTGTAACAAGTTCCAAAACTCGTTTAATCCGGCGTTGTTCGGCACTCGTGACATTAATATTATTGATATTCATCACGGTCGATTAGTTATACTATAAATATATAATTATTACATTTCACATGTACATGGTGAATAAAAGGATATGGAGTAAATGCACATGAGACAAAGTCTCTACAAATCCATGGTAAAAAACATGTTGAACATGTTGAATTATTATACATTTTATCCTCTTGGAAATGTTTGTTTTTAACGTTTATTGTTTTATTTTTCAGCTCATAAAATCTGGTCATGGCAATTGGAATCGTTTTTTATAAAATAAAAGTAAATGAATACATTCAGAATGCATTTGTTATTACTGTGGGTTTAGCTAGATTAATTTGTAGCGCTGTGATTTAGGGTCCAAATTTCAATAATAATAAGGGACTTTCAGAAATAGGAACTCTTGTGTAATTGAAGGCAGAAATTAGTGCCTCAAATACCAGTTAGTCGGAATGGATAAATAGATACACCATAAGAACAAACTATTATTAACTTAAAATCTTCTAATCACTTTTCTACGTGTATACTTGATGTTAATTGAAGAAAAACAATTAACTTTAGTTAAATATAAACTACCTAAGCAGTGTTAAATCAATTAGTTTTCCCACTGGCTACATGGATGTATTGATTTTTTGTCAAATGGAGATACACAATTCGAAAGTACCGTATTCAGTAGATCTGTATTTGAAATGAGCACTGCTTTGTTGTTACTATTTGAATACGAAAGACAGACTGTTTAAAAGCTATCTGCTCAGAAGTACTTTTGATTAGCCTTGAACACTACAATCTACTATGCATAGTACAATCCTTTGGTGACAGATTAGAGCTAGCCGGAGAGCTGGCAGTTTAATTTCAGTTACAATGCAGCTATGTTTGAGTTAAAATCAATAGCAGAAATAACTCATGGAAATAGCAAGTACACATAATTGTTACAGCCAGCTAATCTACAGACGTAAGCTATTTAACTCACTCCTTCATCAGACCAAACAACATGGGCTAGCTTGTCAGCTCTAAGATCCCTACTAAGATGGGAATTTGAGTTTTCTTTTCTGCAAATAATTTAGTAAGGAGCAGCAATGACAATTTTGCCCCTTTATTTAACTGTGTTTTTTTTGTGGTTAAAAAGGATTCTTATAACTTATTCTTATGATTTTGCTAACATACATTTTTATCGGTTCGTTTGTGATTAATGGCGCACAATAAGTCTCCACAGGTACTAGTATTCCTATTTTTCGCTAGAACAATTTCCGTCAACTCCATTAAATATGTTGTCTAAAAGCAATCCAGCATTAACATGATTTTTTTGGTTTGAATCGGTTTGATATTTAGCAAAATAGTAGAATGACGTAAATGTTAGTAAATACATAAAGTCGAGGTAACATATTAAAAAATCTTGTTATAATTGCTTGTATTTCACAATCAAGCTACATTGTAGAAGAGGAAGTATCCGGGAATATTGCCTCGTTCACATTATTCAGATGGAATACATATTAGATATGGACAATATGGTCAATTTTGATAATTTGAAAGAATGTACAAAGTTACAATCTTAATAATATACACATGGATTTTGGTATGTCTACACCTAACTTCAAGGCAATGAATTTTCTATCAGAAAATTAACATTGACAAACCGCCAGATACATGTACCTACTATATGGACGGGCAGACAGACAGCGGTAAACGTATGATCAATATGTGTAGTGGCGGGGTATTAAAACCAAACAGCCTCCCAAAAAAGTGAGAAAAGTTGTACTGATATACCCTATTTGAACTTGTAGAAAAGAAACTCGTCCTTTACATTCTAGCTCACGGGATATTTTTCTTTATTGCACTGCCAAACATTAGACAACATATACTAGTAAGTTTACAATGTGCATTACTTTCATGAAAAATCCGTCATTTTTTTCGTACAATAATTCCTCACCACGAGCCACGCGATTTGTGGGTAAAATCTATACACTTTAATTTTTTTCTCGATTACAAAAAAAACCAAAAAAAAACACGTTAATCCAAAGAAAGTACAAGAAGAAAATTAAAAAAAAAGTAGCATATGAAAACTAATAAAAAACAACATAAAGCAATTACCAGAAACACAGAAGAAAACAAACATCAAACCTAAAAAACGCAAAAATCAAACAACAAAGAGAAACACCTCAAATATGAATCATATAGAAACACTTGCTCACACCTAGAAACAAAACAAAACAAAAACAAACAAACAAACAAACAAACAAACAAAAAGATCATGAAAGCACAACACACACATTAACAACCACAAATAACGTAACAACAATCATCAAACAGAAACAGTCTCTAGCACTTACGTACTACAGTCCACCGTATTTCTTTACTTAGGCGTGGTTTAAGTGTAAACGAGTTTAATGAAGTTTCAAGAAATCATAACAGAAGGAAATGGAATTTTGAACAGATATATCATGATATGGAGGGGTATTTACCAAAAATATAAGTCGCAGGGCGGTAAAATTTTCCGAGCCTGAAAGGCGAGGAAAATTTAGACCCAAGACTTGTATTTTTGGCGAATCCCCGACGTTCATGATATATCTATTTAATTACACAGACTGCCTCTATCACTGAAGCGCACAGATGACTCCAGGACAAATACCACGGTGAAGGGGTTTTTGCCAAAAAATAAAATGGTTATTAACCAATCAGAATGCAGCCGTTACTTACATAAGGTGTAATTACAAAACAACTTGATTAAGTGCATAAACGGATCCATCCAACAGACGAGTTGCCTAATTATATAATTTGTACAATGACGAGAAATCCGTTATGGGAAGGATTTAAGCTGTATGGTTATATTGGACCATACCTGCATTTCCGGAGGGCAAAGTGATCTGTGCCTCGGACACCGGAGATATGCGTTCTATTTCTATACAAACAGATTATTCATACATACTACTAACAAACAATAACGCACAATGCATACAACAAATATCAAAAGAACAAAGAAATTTAAAGTGAAATTACAAACAGAAGCTACGAATAAACAACTAATAACCAAAAGCACCGTGACGGCGAA